>JAOVVI020009538.1:1385-13555 GCA_028571085.2 Nepenthes alata
TTCATCTACCAAAAGGGTTTCTTCATGTCTTGATATATTTTATTGGCTCGGAATTAATGGTATATTTTGCTCTATGTACCTCACTGAAAATTTCTTCAAATCTCCAATATTGGGCACAATGTGGTCTCAGATTATAAAAGCTTCATCTATCTGAATATTAAAATTTGCTTGCGATTCACTGTTTAAATATCCTACAATTTTCATTAAATATGAATCATCCATTTGAGACTCCTTAATATTTTCTGTGATTATTGGTTGAACATGAAAATACGGCAGCATTATCCTCGAGCATTGGGAATGCAAATTTTACAATTCTTCACCTTCCTTGACGGATATTAGATCTCATAATTATAATCATTCAACAAATCCATTCAACGATGTTGTCATATATTCAACTCATTCTATGAGAATAAGTACTTTTAGATTTTATGATTGGAGTATACAATAAACTTCTCTCTATATAAATAGTGTTTTAAATCTTTAAAGTAAATATGACTACCTCTAGTTCCATTCATATGTTGGATAATTTTGCTCACAGACCTTGAGCTGCCTTGTTTGATTGGTGATAATCCTACCGTGCTATATCCAAGAACAACTCAATCCTTTCTTCGAAGCGTCACAATAAATCACAAGACCTTCCATACCCTCCCAAAGTGCTAAAATTGGCACAAAAGTCAATCGATTCTTCAACTCTGGGAAGCTTCTTTTGTATTCCCCATCCCAATGGAAAGCCAACTTTTTCTGAGTCAAACGCGCCAATGGTATCTCTGTTCTCAAAAAATTCTCCATGAAGCATCTATATTATTTGGTCAACTCAAGAAAATTACGAACCTCCGCAACATTCATCGATCGTTCCCAGTTAGCTACTACTTGGATCTTCTTCCGGTCCACAGACAATGCTCCTTTTGAAATAATGTGCCTAAGAAAGGATATTTTTTTCAGTCAAAATTCTCATTTCTTCATTTTTAAAAATAATCACCTATCTCTTAATGTTTGCAAAATGGTTATCAAATGAGCCTTATGCTCCTCGAAACTCGTTGAATAAATTATAATATCATCAATAAAGACCACCACAAATTGATCAAGATATGGTTAGAAAACATATTTTATAAGATCCATGAAAGTTGCAAGTGCATTAGTCATTCCTAGTGGTATCATCAAAATTCATAATGGCCGTACCTTATTTTGAGCATCGTCTTAGGTACGTTCTCACGCTTGATCCTCAACTGATAATGAACCGAATACAAATTGATCTTAGAGAAAACTTGTACTTCTTATAATTGATCAAACAAATCATCAGTTTTCAACAAAGAATATTTATTATTGATTGTAATCTTATTTAATTTCCTATAATCAATGCATAGCATCATTGATCCATCCTTTTTCTTCACAAGGAGTATCGGTGCTCCCTATGGCGATACGCTCGATCAAATTAACCCTTCCTTCAATAACTCCTACAACTACTGTTTCAGCTCCTTCAACTTGGATGAGACCATTATATGCGGAACCCTCGAGACAAGTGTAGACTTGACATCAAATTAGTGGTAAATTTAATTTCTCTGTTCGGAGATAAACCAGACAATTCCTTCAAAAAGATATCTTCAAATTCACATATCATTAGAATCTCCTCAGTGGATACATTATGATTCCCATCAGATGACTCATATGCAAAGCTAATATCAAACTCACTGACCCAGTTTTTATGTTTCTTTGAAATTCAAAAGACTTGTATATTGGGATACAAAACAACACTGTCTCGTTAAACAGTAGTGTGATAGCACTCCATCCAATCTATTCTCAAAATAACATCAAAATATGCATCTCCAACAAAATTAAATCCGTAAATAATTTAAATCCACTAACTCAAGTAGAACATTGGGGATTCATGATATCTGCCACCAATGACTCGTCCACCTAAGTTGATGCAACCAAAGAATCGTCTAAACTTTGAGGGGATGAATGCAAATTGCAACAAACTTAAGGGCTACATGTGAATGTATAGACTTGGGATCAAGTAAACACGAGTCATTGAATAAAAAATTAGCATGATACCTTCAACCATTGGCAGTTTAGCACGAGCATCCGTTGTCATCATTGCATAAGTCAATCTTGGAATAGTCAACTTTCTCTTCATATGTTTCTGCGAAAATAGACAATCCTTCATCATATAGCCAATCTGGTCGCAGTCGAAAAAGCTTAGCTTACCGGTGGTACTGCCATCTTGGGCGGTGCTTGCTATAATGGTCGCACACTGGCCTAGAGTGTTGTGGCTTCGTCAACAACTATCAAATTCCAATAGCTTTGCCTTCATCTTGTGCCTTGGACTTTTAATGGGATCTTCTTGACCTCGACCTTTTACCTCCACTCTCCGATCTCTTCTCATAAAATTTAGTTTTCTCCTGCTATTGCGCAATAAGTAAAGCTTGATTGAGCGCTTCGCTATACCTCTTTAACTGCAAAGGCAACAATTGCTTCCAAATTGAATCTTGGTGATCTTGTAGAAATTTTCTTGGCCCTTCTGGCCTCATCCGCAATGATGTCGAGGTAAATCGAGATAACTCTATAAAATTAGTGTCGTATTTTTCCATTGTCTCGTTCTCTTGTCTCAAACAACTAAACTCATCATCTTTCAGCTCACAGATGCTTGTTAGAAAATATTTCTTCATAAAAGCCTCCAAAAATATATTCCACGAAATTTCTTCATTCTCCATGCTATTATCCTCCTCTGCATAGTCCATCATCGATCGGCTTCTCCGTCCAATTTATAAGCCGCATATTTAACCTTTTTCTCCTCAGGACAATTGATAATCTTAAATACATTCTCTACTCTGTGAATCCAAATCGTTGCCTTTATTGAATCTGAATACCTAAAAACTCAGGGACTCTCATTTCTAAATTGATCGAAGGCCGTTGTGCCATACCTCTGGTTCCCAGTTTCTTGCCTTTTTGCAAGTTCCATTTCTTGACATTGGATCATCTAATCAATTATATTCATTGCCAAATAATTATCCTCTCGAGTCAATCAACTTTTCTTCATTTTGACTTTTTAAGTGCCTATTATGCAACAAATTTCAAGCATTAAATTCCTCAAAATCATATAAAACGCTTCCTTTTTTACTTTTTCTAATACCATTATTGCCACGATCACGGTATGAGTAGGTAATAATTAATAATAATTAAACCCGCTTGAAATTTTCCATAAATGATAAAAATCCAATTTACGTAAATACTGGGTCGAACTCAAATCAAACTTACAAGAACCAAAATAACATAATACCCACAAATAACAATGGACACAAGATCTGACCAAATGAGATCCTGTCTGTCTGTCAAATAAATTATAATAACCTACTCAAACCCAAATATCCTCAAGGAAAAACGTCCTACAGATATCTAAATCATCACAGTAAAATCTATATAAAAATTCAACTGATACAGTATTTTTAAATCTTACAAATTGAAATATACATAATATCCCCACACAAGTCCCAAATATAAACTCAATATATAATATCAACATACAAAATAAATAAACAAAATCTTTGAATGTCTTTCATCCAAATCCTGCAAGTAATTTGTGGCCGTTTAATTTGAAAGTATTAGAAAAACATAGCAAATCATGAGTTTAAAGTTCAACAAGTATATATATATGATATACAAATCATGTACATAAAATAGATAGAAGGATTGAAAATTGTAACCACTTTTAAATCCAATATGTCCAAAATTTTAAATGTATGTTTCAAATCATGATTTCGTATGCAGAGTTTGTAATACATATACAAATAACAAATAATACAAATTATACGAAATCGTTCAAATCCCTAATCATATGATTTCAAAAAGATCATATGTCCAATATCAGATATATCTAAAAATCGTGCCTAATATACTAGGACATCCAAATATATAGTTCCATCAATTCTTTATAATAATTCTCAACAAAAATAACAAACGGATGATTATATAATAAATATTCAAAAAATTTTCTTTCTGTTGGAAAACTACAAATATAAAACTTTTTATCTTTAGGGAAAGTATAAACTCATAACAAGTCAAAATAGTCTTTGTTGAGTATTTGTATGGACTATCAACATATAAGGCCAAATGTATAAAGTTTCATGACTTCTCTTCACAATCCTTTCATATATGAATATAATATTCTAAAATATTGACTTATTTTGTGAAAAAGAACAAATAATCAAGCCTTTGATAAAAACCAAACAAAACTTCATATACAATCAATATTTGGTAAAAAATACATACATACAACAAAATATAAAGTAATAGTATAAAGGGTGACATGCATGTATAATAAATATAAGAACGTAAGCAAAATTAAACTATTTATGAAATTGACTAAAGAACAAGTTTAAAATACTTGCTTTAACCTCTAATATGTAGATCTAACTTAATAAAGCTTCAAAATTGCCTTTATTCTTCTTCTTCTCTCTCTCTCTCTCTCTCCTCTTCTTCTTCTTCTTCTTCTTGTTCGTCTCTTCTTTCTCTTTTCTTACGTAAAATAACTAACAAACAGCACAAAGATCCCTTTTATACACAATCAGTGCATAAGCGCCAGCAGGTGCACATCAGGCGCCCCAAACTTACACTAGCATGCATGAGTGCTATATCAGACACACCTAAAGCGCCAACATTCTATCAAATCCGTGTATGAGTCCCAACATAGGTACACCTCAAGCATCACTACACTACCTAAATCATGCACGAGCGCTCTATAGGTGCCCATCAGGTGCACCTCTATTACCTCAAACTTGCACGAGCGTGGGATGCGCCAATCAAGCATTAGCCCGATTCTCCTAAATTCGATTTTTTAAAATTTTTTGTTGTACAAATTTTCTTCAAATTGACTCAATACATATAATAATAATATCATAAATCACAAATGGAAAATCGGGCATTACAAAATCTTTGAAAAAATAGCAGAAGCTTCTTTTATGCTCATGCTTTCTTGAAGCCGAGTATGATTTAACTAAAATCATTTGATGTTTCTCCAAAGTATAGTTGTAATTATTGATTGATATATATCAGTATTAACCCTCGATACAACAATATATCATTATGTTGTTGTGATATCAGAAAATACAAGTATATAGTGACTGATATATTTGATATTTAGTTGATATATCAGCAAATACGGTCACGTCAGCTTAAAATTTTTTTTAAAAAAAATTTTAAATATATCTAATATCAATATATATTGTCTAATACCAATATGGCCAATATCAATACTAATACTAATATTTTCATCCATGCTGAAATGTCTCAAAATTCTCATCAATCACTGTAGATTGGAAGCCACCTTTGTCACGCATGCAAATATATCATCCTCAACTCATCTTATTCGTTTTGCAATTTCCATATGGAGAGTACTGCCTCTATTATTTTGAAAGGGAGATGCTAAGGATGAGATTTGTTTGGTTCGGGAAAAAAGGCTGGACTTGTGCTGAAGCCAACATTTGGAAGGGCTACCAGGACAGGAGATGAATTAGGTTAAAAATGTAGGTGCTGGTTAAAAGCTTATCCTATGTATTAGAGGGTCGATTTTGTAGCATCGCGGAGAGAAAACCTTGTTGAACTGTGGATAATGACAAATTATAGAAATGAAGGATCCTCAGGATTTTTCCAATTTGACTGGTAAATATTTGTAATTCTTGGATAGGGTCTCCTGTTTCATTCATTGATTGAAGCATTTAGTGATTACATTGTGGTAGTGCTTTGAGGGGATCATTTTGTGCACGAGGTTGTATATTTAAGTGGGGTTGACATACTGGCTGGATGCAACAATCCACTTTCTGAGGATAAAAATTACTTGCATGGGGAAGTTCATAATTTCAAATTATTTAAGCCGACGCTTTCTCAATTCATGATGGTTAGGGGGTTCGAATTCTAGCTCAAACCGGCTTACAACGATACTCAAGAATTTAAGTTGCATTCCAGCATAATACATCTTTATATTCTAATATACACCCTGAATTCTGAATAGCAATTTTTCTTGCTACCTTTTTCATATTTGCTTATCTTTGTGGCTTGTGCTGATTTTCCTTAGTCTTAGTGCACACGTATCCTTTGAATCTGGACTTATGTATGTGCCCCTTGTATCCAAGATTTGTCGGTGAATACTTAGTCATCTTATTTAGTAATTTGTTTGTAGTCTAATTCTATCCAAAGATTGTGCTTTCTTGCTCTTTTACACGTATTCAACTTCTGCAAATTTAGATGCCAATTCTTTTGTCCATCTTTGTCGGTTTCATAACTACCCACAGTTGTTGCATGATGCATTGGACGTCTGCCCTGTTTAGATTTCCACATAGTTCACATTCAATTCAAATTTATCTGTTACGTTTGGCAAAAAATGCATACTTATTGTTGCATCCTTCAGTATAGTTTGAAGTCAATGTGAGCTGTGTGCTAGCATTCTATTTTGAATTGATTATCTGAAACTGAAATATTGTCATTTATTTGAAATTCTGTATTGAATGTGCAAGTATAGAAGGACATCCTTGTCGTTAGGTAGAGGTAAAATCACCAAGAATTTGTGATCCATCACCAAAGTCTACATTTTTGGCAAGCTAAACCGTTGTGTTATATTGTATGAATGAAAATATCGATATTAGTATCAATTATAGCTATATCAGGATATAGGTATTGGTATCAAATATATGAAATGCAGTTTGTTTTATAAATTGTAACTTGACTGGAAAATATGGTTGATATATCATTAATATGTTGACATATTACATATCGGTAGATATTTTATTTCATAACTGTATCATTAATTCATTACTTTAAAGAGTTGAAAAGGTCATGAATGAATTTTCCAAATATGTGGATGTTTATTGCTAGTATCATCTTAGCAAGATGCAAATTTTGTTGTTTTCCACAAATAAATACTACGATGGGGTAAGATTGTAAGCTTATTCTTTGACTTTGAGAAGGCAGGTGAGCTTATGAAATTTGAATATCAGAGAAAAGTTGCCTTATTGAACAAGCAGAAGAAACGTGGCACCAAGCCTGAAGCATTAGAGAAAACAAAGGCTGCTGTAAGTCATCTTCATACAAGATACATCGTCGACATGCAGTCGTTGGATGCAGCAGTTTCAGAGATCAACCGTTTACGTGATGAGCAGCTCTACCCAAAACTCGTTGCTCTTGTCGACACGTAAGTTCCTATCTCAAATTAAATTTTCAAAATTATTTTTGATAGGCTAGTACTTTGAGCTTGGATTAATGTTACCAATATACTATAATTTAATTTCCTCTCGTTTCCTTGCCGAGAAATCAGTATTCAGACTCAGAACACCTAGATGGGATGAATAGGTGTAACATTGCGGGAAAGTTTTTTGGTAAATTTCATAATTTAGATACACGGAATGAAAGGATAAATACTTGTGCTATATTCCATCACATTAACAATCCATCATTACTCAACAAAAAATTCACAACATAAATATAAAGTGCAGAAAAGTAGAGAACACTTGATATAGTGACAAAGGGAAAACACGTCAACAATGTGTTTAGAGAAAGACTCTCTCAGGTTTTGAATTGCCAACGAAAAATTCACAATATGGGAATATTCAACGTACAGTTGGCATCGGACATATCATACATAATTTTTTTCCAAATTGGAACCTAGTGGGAAAATATCGGTATGATATTTCGAAAACTTTGGTCGATATATTGTCAATATTGTCTTCCATGTTGAGGATAGAAGTGTCTGATTATTCAATTGTTTTGCTTTTGAACTGCAGGATGGCAACAATGTGGGAAACCATGCAAGTGCATCACGAGAGCCAGCTTCGGATTGTGGCAGCCCTGAAAGCCGTCGACGTCTCCCAGTCCGTCCGGGAAACCACAGAGCAACACCACCACCGCACGATTCAGCTGTGGGCCGTCGTCCAGGAGTGGCACACACAGTTCAATAAGATGGTGAGCCATCAGAAAGCGTACATCCGATTTCTCAAGGGGTGGTTAAAGCTAAACGTCATCCCTATAGAGAGCAGCTTGAAGGAGACGGTCTCGTCACCACCGGGGGCCCAAAACCCTCCCATCCGGACCCTTCTGTTCGCTTGGAACGATCACCTCGAGAAACTTCCGGAAGAGCTTGCCAAGAGTGCTGTATACAACTTTGAAGCTGTTCTCCACACGATTGTGCAGCAGCAAGAGGATGAGATGAAGCTGAGGGCGAAATGCGAGGAATCAAGAAAAGATTTCGAACGAAAGACCCGGCAATATGAAGATTGGTATAGCAAGTACCTGCAGAAGAGGTCCGGCCCAGATGAGATGGACCTGAATGGGCCCGAAGACGGGACCCACAGAGACTCCATGGGAGAAGAGAAGCAAGCCGTCGTCGAGGCCGCAAAAGTTAAGCTGGAGGAAGACGAGAAGGCTTTCGAGCGGCAGTGCATTCATGTGAGGGAGAAGTCACTGGTGAGTTTTAAGACCCGTTTGCCGGAGCTATTCCGGGCAATGCTGGATTTTGCGGTTGCATGTTCGGATATGTACAGGAACTTGAGCTCCATTTCCGAGTCTCAGAAGCAGGAGAGCTGATCATATCGCTGATAAGACTTTGGAGCCTTGTCCCATGTAGTTTGCTGCAAATCGTATGCACTAAAACTACAAAATTTGTATTATTTTTTTTAATGTGAACTTATAAGCATATCATCAATGGAGTGAGTTTCATTTATATGGGAATTAACTTAATGCGTATAATAAATAATTCTTGCAGCTGCATTTGATGAATGAATGGATGGTGTTATTTGAAGGTGCTAATGATCGGGACCCGACCTCACAGTCTTACAGTTTTCTAGTTTGGTTTTTTTCTGGCTTTTTCAAAGAGCTGCCCTCATTATTTTGTTCGGAGTTTTCCTTAAAATAAAGTAAACTGAAAGTGTTTTTTAGGCTCTGCAGGCAACTCTACTAGGAGTATTTATGATTTTATTTGAATTATAAGTTAATTTTTTTGTGGATTACAATTCACTCCAATTTTTAAAGAATTTATAGCGTCGATAATATATGTAGTTGAATTAATTTATTTCATTGAGATGAATTTGTTCGGTTTTAAAATAATTATTTTTTTATTTTAATTATTTATTTTTAAATAGATAATTATAATCTAATTATTTTAAAATAAATAATTTTAATTAATTTTTTAATTTTATAAAATAATTTAATTATAATTATTTATAAAATAAATAATCAAAATATAAAAAATAAATCCCATGATTTTTTTTTTAAAAAAAATAAAACTTTCTTAAATGTATACTCGGATAACATATGTTTTTCCCTTTTTCTTATTTCTTATTTATTTTGTTTTGTTTTGGTAGAAAGAATAACTTCGATTCATTGATGTACGAAACGAGGAACTCCATTAATCAAACAAGACAAGGAAAACCACTTTCCTCCTCCTTTCCTCGTTCGTCTCTTTCTTCTTCTTCTTCTTCTTCTTCTTCTTCTTCTTCTACTTCTCTCTCCCCGGCTCTCCAGCTTTGCCAGTCATGGCTTCATCCAAGTCCGACCCAGTATACTACGCTCCAATTCCACCCGCTCCACACCAACCCCAACAACCACCGCAAAACTACATCGTCTTACCCCTTGTGAACCCGTCCGCCACCCGCCTCCGCCTCCGCCGCAGTCCCAACCGCACCCTCTGGGCAGCAATACCCTTCGTTCTGCTGGCTATCGCGGTCTACGTCTTCTGGCCGTCGAATCCCGACCTCGAAATCGTACGGCTCGAGCTCCGCCGCGTGAGGGTCCGTACCCGACCCCCCATAGTTCTCGACGTCTCTCTTGCCGTCACTGTCAGGGTCCGTAACCGCGACTTCTACTCCATTCACTACAGGAGACTTGACGTGGCGCTCGGTTACAGGGGAAAGGAGCTTGGGCGCATCACCTCAACCGGCGGGCGTGTGAGGGCGGGGGGTTCGTCGTATGTGAACGCCATTGTTGATGTCGATGGGGTTGAGGTTCTATCTGATTGGATCTACTTTCTTGACGATCTAGCTAAGGGAATGGTGCCGTTTGACACGCTCACCCAAGTTGATGGTCAACTTGGATTTCTCTTCCTCGAGCTGCCTCTTAAGGTCAGCCATCCATTATCAAATATTGTATGCTTAATCACAGATTAGTGCGGATTTAGTCTCTGTAGCTTTGTCATAAAGATGGAAAAACGATTTGAACTACCCAATAATATGATAAGATTGCTTAGTTAAAAGGTTGTCCGGTGAATGATCAAGCTTCGTTAAGTTACTTAATTGCTTGAAAACTTCTCTCTGATCATCATCATCTTCTTCTCTAACAGGCTAAGATATCGTGTGAAGTAGACGTGAACATGAAGGACCAGACGGTCATCGGTCAAAATTGCTATCCTGAGGTGAGATATTAGTTGCTGATTGCTTCAATTCAAGTTCTCCTACCAATTACGCTCGCTTACTTCAGAGCTTTAACCTTCAAGTTTGGTCTGCCGTCGTTCTTCTCCTCTATTTACCAAACGGATTGAATTAAAAGTTGAATGAATTAACGATTGAAATTCAATCAAGTGGTCGAAATCATTATTTAATCTTTATCCTTATCAATCAAACTTTTAATACTGACGTTAGGGATATATATAAACCTTCCTACAAGAGTTCCTTAACAACTTGAGTGAAATTTCTCCTCTCAGAAGAGGATAGAGGACCAAATTGTTGCCCATATTAATTAACGTGAGCACTATATTATTATTCTACTGTAAGGATTTTAAATATGTTAAGGTATATTGAATCTATCTTAATTATTATTATGATTTTAGCCTTCAAAATTATTAGAATGAAATCTTAACCATTAGACCATGAGAGGATTATAAAATGGGAGGATGCTACTGACTCCGATTAAAATAGGGTGATTGCGGTCTAAGAAGTACCGACACTTATCCTGTGTTAATGTGTCATTAGGTGTTGCAATATTTTGTTAGTTTCCTTCTTTATTCTCGCACGTTTTAGACTTGTTCGACTTTTATGCTATTGGAAAAAAAATGAAAATTTTAATGTAAAATATATATAAAATTAGAATGATTTAAAAATAATTAAAACCTAAGCTCCGGCTTTCTTTTTTTCTTTTTTTATTACACGACATATTTTATAGAATAACTCCTCCATGTCAGCTCACTTGTATAACGATTCTGAATTTGTATTTTTTGAATGATGAAATAAAAAATATGTATTTTTAGTGATATTAGAAATATCTTAATATATTCATTGACTAGAAAAATAGGTGTTTTGCAGAATTTTCAAGAATCATTGAAAACTCGTGCTGGATGCATGTTTATACCGTACAGAGCATGATCTATCTAGTATTTCCATGTCAGATGTGCACTTGATTTGCACATGAGCGCATTTAATCTAGAACTCCCGCGCTCGATGTGTATTTAATCCATGTATGAGCGCATTTGGTCTAGAATATTCACGCATGATGTGCGTCTATGTGGCACACATGCAGTGACCTGCTAAAAGTTTTGCGCCCGATACGTGGCTGTGAAGTGCACAAGCGCTAGGGCACTATTTTGTTTTGGACACGTGTTTTTTGATTTAATTTTATCCTATCCTATAAATACTCATTTTCGTCTAAACCAAAGGACCACTAAATTGAGTTACATATCTTCGGCCCTCATTGTTTAAGAAGAAGAGATTGATCAAAAGAGAAAACCAAATATTTTTTCCTTGATATTAAATTGTCTATGTTTTTTCACCTAATCATCTCAACAATTATTCATATACTTGTTTGAACTTACAAATTTTTGTGGTGGTGTTAATGTCGTGGACACTGGATGCTAATAACGTGTGAAAATTTACTAATAAGTGAAGTAATATCAATAAGAAGACTGAAAGTTATTTAGTTTCATTGTTGTGAGCAAATCTGAGGAGCCTTTTTATAGGTGTCACGAGTCTCGAATAAATCAGTTGAAGTTTAGTATATTTTATAAGGTATAAATCCCAAATTTATTATTTAATAATGATTAATTAAATTAAGTTGATGAAATTATCCAGGTCAATTAAGGTTTTAGTTCAAAATAATTTTCTAACTAGAATAAGCAAGACCGAGTAATCATCTCAACAATTATTCATATACTTGTTTGAACTTACAAATTTTTGTGGTGGTGTTAATGTCGTGGACACTGG
>JAOVVI020009539.1:0-13554 GCA_028571085.2 Nepenthes alata
AGATAACCCAAATCCAAATCGAATCAAAACGAGTAAAATCCGATCAACTCGGGTTGGATTATATTGAATTGTATTAGATTTGAGTTTTTTCGTCCCTACTTACCTATAAATGAAGAATAGATAGAAAAATTACGAATTTTTTAAAAAAACGAGAGCAAATAGTCTGTATTTCAATCATAAGGTATAATGGCAGCTTTTAAAATTATGGGTCGTAGGATGTGAATTTAATTGTTGTATATTTTCTTTCTTTTTTAAAAAATTACTTTAAATTATTTTTTTAACATTATATTTAAATTGTTATATTTAGATATAATGACCCACAGCCAGCCATTGCACCTTATGAATGAGGTATTGCCTCTCTCATTTTTAAGAATGCTAAACTAGAAACCACTAGACCAAAGTTTTCTTTGGTGATTTTGTTAGAAGGGAAAGTACTCTAAATGCAATGTTATTTGTGCTCAAATTTTAATATTTAACCATAAAATATAACCTTTGTAATATTAATATAAGATTTCATATATTAAATTTTTTAACAATCTGTAATATAGAGAGTTTCGTACATTAAACCATATCCCCCACTACTTGAGATTGACGATTATTTTACTATTAATATTTGAGACAATTTATCTCACGACTGTGAAAGAAAACAGAATTCTGACTCATGTTACTCAACCAAATGATAGCTTTATCATCGGTCAATATTTAACAATTTCAGATGTAAATTGTTATTTTTTAAAAAAATATTATAAAAATCTTCATACTGAGTAATCGCGACAGGAAACAACTATCCATTGATATTAGAAAGGTTTGGCATAATCGAAAGCCACCTGAACCATCTCAACAGAACCCTAGCTAGGACCCATAAGGGAGGAAACAATAAAAGTTAGAGACTTCGTTAAGAACTGACAACATGTCTTATTGTTAATTGTGTTATTTTCTCAATGAATTTTCTATTTCTTTGCTAGAATTGTTGATTGTGTTCTAATGCATCATTTGTGACTTTTCTTTTTCATTTTATTAGTAAATTTTTATTGTTCTTCCATCTTATTAATATTCTGATAAGGTTGGACGAAGCACTTAATTTTTATTTAGTATGACTCTTATCCGTCTATCCATTTTTATATAAATTTAAAAATATTAATGATTAATAAAATGTTACATCGCTCAGACTATCTAAGGCATGGATAAAGGATATTCCTCTAAAACCACTCAAATCAAGGGGAAAAATGGGGGTTTCAATCTAGTAATATGGGAGAGTGGTTTGATTGGCATTGCCACTGTTGTCTTGACTCTTGCGGTAGGCTTCCTCCATGCGCCTGGCATGTGTTTGACGAATTGGTGTATCAGCTCCACCTACATGAAAGCCTATCCAATTCAGGTTTGGTTAGAGTCTTTTCAAACATTAGACTCATATATCATCATAATAGCTCAAATCTCTTCTAATAATATAAAAATCCAAGAAAAAACAACAAACTAAAATACAGTCTCAGTCCATATTATTCGTCACTTTTTAAATAATCAACCATATGAATATAAAAGAGACTAGCATTTAGAATAATCATAACAGAACCCTTAGTGCTACCACCGTAGTGATAAAGGCCTCCATTTTTTTTATTGACACTCTTAAAAAACTCAGAATCACTCTCCGACTTAGGCTATCAAATCTTCTTGAAAGAAATATTATTTTCACTCTAAATATGAGCCCACCACAAGCTCTTAGGTCCGCCATCTCAGCTAATGACTTATCTCACTCTAATGCTTATGCCAACCATAAGCCCTTCGTTGAGACCCTCTTTGCCCACTATTTCTTTGATTCAAAATGTCAAACCTAAACGGGTAAAAAGTAAAACGGGTCGAATCTTTATCCAGGTATGTATCACTATCCAATTTAGAAGATTAACCACATAGTTTTAACCCCACTATTAGTCGTTAAGAAACAAGATCCAAAATCAGCAGTGAACAAGCCAAGAAATTGCTTTACAAGCAATCAGTTCCAAGCATAAGCCCTTTTAAATTAAGTCCAAGAAGCCAATCAGGATTGTCTGTGCCTGGAAAGATGGATTAAATAAATTTTTGATCAGAAGAGGGAGGAAAAACAAAAATATAAATTGCAAGCTAGAAACAAGATATAATTCAATCATCCACTCCCATTGATTTTTATTGTTCAACTCTTTGCCTACCCAAAAAACCACTCTTTAACAACATGAAAAATTGAAAAGCCCGTACAATTTTTGCCTGCAGCATATGTAGATATAGGTTTATGCAAGGGGACATCTGATACGAAGACTCAGTTTCGTCTCTGTTTCTTGGACACGTGGAGCTACCGCCGCTGAGGTGGCTTTGAGAGGATAATCACACGGTGATGGCCGACTCGAGTCTCACTTATGCGACCAAGGTGGCGAAGGACCTGCAGACGAACGCAATTTGCAATATTGAGAAACAGCATGTTCTTTCTTTTTCATTAAAAAAAAAAGATTTTCCTCCTATCATGCTATTCAGCCATGAGACACGCCTAAAGGGGAAGTGGCAATTTTGATCAGCATCATCCATAAAAGATGGAACACTATTTGACCTACCCGTATTTGCAATTCTGCCCACGATGCACCAACCTTCAAACTTCATGCAAAATCGTCTACAAACATTTTATATAGACAGCCATGTGTTTTTGAATTGTTTAAAGAGTTTCCATCTGACAAACACATGCTTCCGTTCTCCAGATTAGTCAGATTGCATAGCTGTCTTTTTCTGAGTAATATGTATATTGATTGGTCCCACATAAAATCGAATTGGTTAGACCTAAATCCAGACCCAAAAACAATTTGAATCGTCAGAGCACACTTTTTAATGAAGATGTACCCCATATCACCCTACCAGATAGGCAGATGCCAGACAGCTGACTGTCCCAGTAAAATTGGTGGATTTTGTAGATAGAGCAAGGCAGGACGGATTAGAACATAGTCGTATTGTGTGTAACAAATAGGAGGAAAAGTTATCAGTCCTGACAATTTGCCTTCTATTCCTAACCAACACACGGACTCCAAAGTGCTCACTAGACAGAGCACACGTCAACCATAATTTTCTAGGAAACTGTTAAGAACTCCTATGGACTACATTCATAAACGTGGCCACTCTAACTCCTCAAAAGAACATATAATAACTCCTTGTAAGGATAACCGTCCCACATAATAATTAACAATAAATCCTTCAGAAGGGGAATGGTTTTCCCAGGAAAAGGGCACTAATTCTTTAAAAGGAAACAATATAGCGAGTCATTGTCCATAATTCCTAAGAAGAAAAACGGTCAATTACACCTCATGAGGTAACTCGCCCAAAGCTAAGACAGGCTCCATGCATCTATGAATACAAAGTATCTTAACATGGTAAAGTTTATAACTCAATAGGTGTCTTCTGCACCATCTATAATATCTCACTCCTCAGATGATAACCCAAACATTTATTCAAATGTAAATCCCACGACACTCAAATTTGTACTAAATAGTTAGATGCCTATCCTCCAAATAGCATTCTCCCCTAAAAAATCTCAAGACAAGGAATGCAGCCCTCCAAAAGTCTTCCCTCAACTCTTTCTACTTCAAGCATTCTAGTTTGGCTTGTAATTAACTGACTTGAGTATTAGAAGACAAATTAGGAGCCATACCCATACCTTTGTGCTGTTGTTTTGGTTTATGGTGTACATAATCTGACATAAAATATCCAAGAGCTCACTTCGGAATCTCTCGGATTGGAATCCAAATTCACAGTACACAATGAAAAACCTAATCTTAATCACAAAGCCATTAACACTAGAATTTTCACAATTTTGTGATCGTGTATCTAATAGCTTTGTTCCCAGCTCTCATTCTCTCTCCCACTGGACAGCCTACGAAAATCACTTACGATATAATGCCGAATATCAAAGTTAAGCAAATGTATACCTTGACAGAGATCAACTACCCAGTTGGAATTTTAACATGTGGGAATTCATCTGTCATATCTAACTTGCATATAAGAATACAGGAAAATGGTGCACATCATTCAACCAAAGTCCATTGTATCATTCTTATTGCTTCAACGATATCAGACATGAAATGGCTGTTCACAATCTCAAAGCAACCCCTATGGGTTACCACTTACTACCAAGCATAAGGAAACACTTACAGTTAGAATTGCTTTTCCTGTGTTGTCAAGCTTCAAGGTTGGCCCCTTTATGTCACTTTCAAGAAAAAAATGCTTGCCTTTAACTGCTTCTATCATTGCAATATCTCGCAATTCCTGCTTAGAAATAGTGGTCATTGTTTAGTTAACTAAATCAATAAATTATTAATCAGATAAATATCTTGAATATGTACCTTGTGAGTTCTTGTTGGCTTCAAAGACAAGGCACATGTTTTGTTGGACTAGGAAAAATACCGAAATTATTCTCATCTTTTCACCTTTTTTCTCAATTCTATTCTCTGTTTTTATGGTTTCCAATTATTATATCAACTTTCATCTTAGTACCAATTCTATTATGCAAAATCTTTTGCCAAATGACAGTCATTTAAATTGTTTAGGCAAAATTTTTTAGCATCACATGTATATTACCAAATAACTTGGAATTTGATCAATTTGATTTAATTTTTTTACAAAGTATACAATTGGTACTAAAATGAAAGTTGATAATTGAATAAAAAAAAGTAAAAAAGTTGAGGAAGTGGGAAAAAGTTGAAAAGCTGAGATAATATTCTCATTTTGGACTGCATATTCTTTTCCAAGTGAAACAACTAGTTACGAAATACAAAAATGTTGTGGCTACAAGCAACTCACCAGGGCTCTTTCCCACATGCTTTCAGGCAACTTTGTGAACATACATAATCATCAGAAAGAATGATTAGTTACATCATGATGGCTAAAACATCGCACACAAAATATAAACTTGATGAAAAAGTGACCTTCTTTTTAGGGGCTGAAACAAGCTGAGAAGTTGCTTCAGCATATGCCGCGGCGTCAGTAATAGCTGCATTAACTTTCTCTAAGGTCAGCCTTCCTTTCATGTAACTGGTATTGAGCATGAGATGGATTTAAGAACTGCTCAATAAATAATCATATATCTGCATTGAAGAAATCAACTCTTGATGAGAATGGTTATCTCGGTATGGTAGGGAGCCCAGCTTACGTACGATGATAAGGACTCCAGCTCATTTGCCGATAAGTACCACAATGGTGGAGACCCACGACCTTTTTTTTCCTGTGATGAAGATGTCAGCTAAAGGACACCATCATTTCTTATCCAGCTAGGGAAGAGTATGCCAAGGAGAGAAGTAGATAAAAGTTACACAGAGAATGATATAAATGAACCAATAACAGTGTTACTATTTGATCAATCAACTTTAAGGTTCATATTTTTTCATATCCCAAATAACAACAAAATGAGTCATCTTTGATCATGGCAGCAGCAAGCCTGCCTTCAGTAAATTGTGTTACTATGAAATAACAAAAATAATAATAATAAAAATAAAAAAGAAAAAAAGATGCCATCAGTAAGCATTTTTGGGAAAAAGAGAGGCCTTATAATATCTCATTGCTGTTGGCCAACGGATAAAATCATTTGATACAAACCCAATCCTGTGAAACTAATCAAAAAACAAAACTAATTACTTATAAAACTTCATTTGCTCAGCAAACAACTCAATCACCTAATGGGTCTCAAAAACTGCATCTGCAAGGTTGAAAACCTAGATTGGGCATCACCCATGTACAGTTATTACCACCCCCTAAAAGATTTACCATCCTGGGAGATATAATGCCCACAGCCTAAAACAAGAATATAACAAAACGAAAAGAAATTCTAAAAAATGGACTAGTGTATGTTGCATATCATACACTTAATACAAAAACTGATACTTAAGTAAAACCTTCCTAATAAATTGAAAAATACTTAAAGACAAATATGAAGATTTCCATGTAACTAGGGCAACCTAGTTTACAAAACTTTCATATCATGAAATCTAGATAGGGTTAGATATAAGCATCCCTTAGATCTAGATTATGAAACAAAATTAATAGCAAAAACGGGAACCAAAGGGCAAAAACACAAATGTCATTCAAGCCAATTTTACTTTCTTTCCTCCCACTTTTGATTACTTTGCACTTCCAATTTACACCCTCAAAACCCATTATTCTTCTATTCTGAAGTTTCTCAAACTGTTTCAATGTCATGTCATCAGGATTAACAAAATAAGGAAACAGTTCTTCCAAAACAGGAATCTTGCCATTCCTAAAACCAGATTGAGTGGATAACCTAAATTCCAGGTTTTCTTTTTTATTTTACACTGATTTGCCATATGGCCAAGTCGTTTACATTTCCAACAAACAACTTTAGGATGTGAGGTTGATAGGAGGTTTCAGATTGATTAGTTAATTTTTTGATAGTTCGTTTTTTATGCGGGGTATAAGAATTAGATTGATATGGTTTCTTAGACATATATTTAGGTTTTTGTTGAGAATGTGCTTTAAGTTTTTCGATACCATACTGATAACAAAAGGTGCCTAATTGAGCTTGAAATTGTTTTTTATCATTTTGAAGTTTTGTTTGTTCCTTATGTTCTTGACATAATTGAAATCCTTACTTTTTTATTAAGGCAAATAATTGACCATAAGTCATTTGATTCCATTGAATGGCTCGACCTCCTCCTAACTTAGTGAGCTTGGTCATAACTCGTTTAGCAAAGAGAGAAGGAAGACCAGCAACAAATCGTTCTTTCCAGAATGATTCATTACAGTCTTGTCTTCTAAAGATATGAGTAAGAAACATATCTTTATACTAACAAAAATCTTGGAGGGTAGGACATCTAATATTTGTCAAGATTATATGAGAGCTTAAATAGTCATCTTCAATATTTTCGAGAAAGGCTTGTCTAATAGTAATAATTAGAATTTCTAAGGAATTCGGTATCTGAACAAACTAAATTTTTCCATTTGGTCCTTCTTGTTGAACAGATTCAGTATGATCTAAAATATAATTTCTTTCATTAGCATTTAAGGTATTTTTTACCAATATTTCAGAGTTCCAGTAAAACCAATTACTAGTAATTTTATAGCATTAGGTTCAGTCATTGTTATATTACAGACACGTTAAGTAGAAGCAGTAATTCCCATGTCATGTAATAAACATGTAATTTCATATTCAAATTTTCCATCAACATTCAATTTGTGTATATTATTAGCATCACAAATTCGAGGAGAATATTGATATCTCTCTTCATATTGTATATCCGGTGGTGTTAGCCGTGGATAATAATTTTTTTATAAAAGAATTAAGCATATTCTTTACTCTATTGATCTCTTGGTTAATTTTATCGTCTTCAGGTAAAGGTGTATCAATAGTTTGAATAGCCAAGGATTCAGATTTTTTTGAAAGATTTTGATGTTTAGTTTCAAAATCAGGTTCAATAGAATCAGATAACTTAGATGGATCTGTAAGTTTGTCAATTTTAGATTATTATATTGGTTCAATATTTTCAGTAACTTGAGAAGATATAATGTTTTCAAGATTTTTTATTTCAGAATTCCTAGAGTCATAATCTTTATCAGATTCATCAGAAGATTTAGTATTTTCAAGATCACTCATACTAGTAGATATTTCTTTAGTTACAGTAATATTTTTATTTAACATAGGTTGTTCTTCTTGTGATTCTAAAAACATTTCATTTTTTTGTTGGCTACCTTCTGTCTTTATAGATTTATCTTGCCTGTATTCCTTGATTTTCTTTTCTTGAATAAAAGGTAGGAACCACTCAAAGAATGGTAAATTCTTTCGTTCCTTTGTCATTGTTTCTTTCCACAAATTCGATACTCTTCTAATTCATTTTTGGAAAAGTTCTTAAAATACCAATCTCGAACATATTTATTTTTATCAAGCATAAATTCTTTTCGAAGGGATTCTATATCTCGGACAAATTCTCACTTAGTATAATAGCTAGGTATGAAGATCGACTCTCTAGAATTTGTTGACATACTAGAAGCTGAACTATCTCCCCTGATTAGTTTACTTAGCCAGGTTGCCATAATTTAATTTCTTTACTACTTAATATATAATTTTTTAAACACGGTTCTACAGACACAATTCTTTATACACTCTTACAGAGTCAGTTGACGTGACCACCCCCGGGACCACCCAATTGTACTATTGCTTATCACGGGCTAACCAACGGTTAAACATGCTAAACCAACGTTGTTCCGATTCGATACAAGTGTACGCAAATTTTTTGTGTATGCAGAAATATACAGATAGATTATACAAAAGTAATGCTGAAATCAAACAAGAATAATCCCGAAGAGAACAGTGTCACAAAAGCAATGCTGAAATCAAATAAGAACAATCCCGAAGAGAATAGTGTCACCTATTCCCTCCCCAGACACAAGAAAATGAGACACTTGTCTCTGATACCAATTAGGACTATACCATCTTCTCTGCTAATAATATTCTCATACAACCATTCACTAGCACTCTTCGTTTGTAAAAAAAAAAACATTTTCCACTAACGAGTTTATATGCAGGTACATCCACTAAACAAAAGAAGTGATTCTCCCATTATCATTCCCCACTTCAACAACTTCCCGATAAATAACTATTTAATGAATAGTGATTACCAACATGTTACTATTCACAAATGTATGAAGTGACGCAAAACAAATTGAAAGACGTCTAACAAGCTAAAGACATCTAACAAACTTAAAGAAGCAAAATGACACAAAGCATCGACAAGACATTGACCAAACAAAAGCAAATGCTTCATCAACGGTCCTGATCGGTTGTTCATCGACGGCTTTGATCAAATCCTCGCATCTATATAAGGCCATCCCAAATTGAATACAAGGCAGAGCAAAAACTTGAGAGCAAGTCTCAAGAGTCAATCAGAGGTCTTCTAAGACCAACCAACCAAGAGAAGTAAGAAGAATCTCTTCTTCTCTTCTCATAGATACCCTTAGCAACCTTTGTAAATACCCTTGTAAATAACCTAGCTTCCTTCTACCTTATCCTTGTATTTACCATCGTGTGTTTGTTTTTTTCTTTCCTTTCGAGTGTTAGCTTTGCTGTGAGGTTTATTTGTGTGTTACCTCTGTCTACTATGTATTGAAGTCCTGTATGGTTTTCATTCAATTAAGGCTTTGAAGGTTTTCTGAACTGCTGGTATAATCTCTTCCCTCTTTGATTTAATGTATATTTTAAAGTTTTGAATGTAAAGATCCTACGTAGTCCTAATATACCAATTAGACTGTCTAAGTTATCTGATTCTATTGAACCTAAAAATAATTTTGAAACTGAACATCAAAATCTTTCAAAAATATCTGAAACCTTGACTATTCAAACTATTGATACACATTTACCTAAAGACGATAAAATTAACCAAGAGATCAATAGAGTAAGGAATATGGCCAATTCTTTTACAAAAAAATTATTATCCACGGCCAACACCACCGGATATACAATATGAAGAGCGATATCAATATTCTCCACGAATTTATGATGCTAATAATATACACCAATGGAATATTGCTGAAAAATCTAAGTATGAAATTACGTGTTTATTACATGGCATGGGAATTACTACTTCTGCATATCGTGTTTGTAATACAACAATGACTGAACCTAATGCTATGAAATTACTGGTAATTGGTTTTATTGGTACTCTGAAATATTGGTGGGAAAATATTTTAAATGCTAATGAAAAAAATTATATTTTAAATCATATTGAATCTGTTCAACAAGAAGGACCAAATGAAAAAATTCAGTTTATTCATAGACCAAATTCCTTAGAAATTCTAATTATTACTATTAGTAAAGCCTTTCTAGGAAACGTTGAAGATGACTATTTAAGCTCTCATGTAATCTTGACAAATCTTAGATGTCCTACCCTCCAAGATTTTTATTGGTATAAAGATATGTTTATTACTCATATCTTTAGAAGACAAGACTATAATGAATCATTATGGAAAGAATGATTTGTTGCTGGTCTTCATTCTCTCTTTGCTAAACGAGTTATGACCAAGCTCACTGAGCTAGGAGAGATCGAGCCATTCAATGGAATCAAATGACTTATGGTCAATTGTTTGCCTTCATAGAAAAGGAAGGACTACAATTGTGTCAAGAACATAAAGAACAAACAAAACTTCAAAATGATAAAAAATAATTTAAAGCTCAATTAGGCGCATTTTGTTATCAGTATGGTATCGAAAAACTTAAAGCACATTCTCAACAAAAACCTAAATATATGTCTAAGAAACCGTATCAGTCTAATTCTTATACCTCGTAAAAAAACAAACTATCAAAAAATTGACTAATCAATCTAAAACCTCCCATCAACCTCAGCATCCTAAAGTTGTCTGTTGAAAATGTAAACGACCTGGCCATATGACAAATCAGTGTAAAATAAAAAAAAAATTGCTGAAATATTTAAAGATGATCAACATTTAAGCAATAAGTTAACAGCTCTATTATTAAGTGATAATGAATCTTAAAATGACTGTGTTTCTGATTACGAAGCGGCTATTATCAATGAAGAAATTAATGAATCAACTGAAGCCTTATCTGAATCAGAATTTGAAGAAAAAGAAAATATTTCTCATAAGTAATTATGTAATTGTCAATTTTAACTTAATATGGTAAGATCAAGTAATGAAACAGAATATTTACTTAAAATGATTGATAAAATTGATGATCTTGAACTAAGAAAATAATATTTGCTAAAGTTAAAGGATTTACTTATTACTACAAAAGAGCAAGAAGAATTCAGTTTAACAAAATTATTTAATAAGTATCATTCACCTTCTTTATTTCAGCAAGTAACAACAGATGATCTACAACGAGAAATTAAACAAATAAAAACTGAAGTAAAAGAATTAAAAGATAATTTACGAGAAATCAAGTTTAGTGAATTACATTTGAATACACGTCTCGCTATTTTAGAATCTAAGCATAATACAGAAGAAGAATTTTGTCATAACTATGAAATATAATCTACGGATCAGACTGAATATTTACAACTCATTTCTAAAATCAATTTTCGGAAATGGTACTGTCATATTACCTTAGTAGTTAATTAAGAATATCATCTAAAAATAATAACCTTACTGGATACTAGTGCAAATCAAAATTGTATTCAAGAAGGGATAATTCCTACAAAATATTACCAAAAGACAAAGGAAAAATTACATACGGCCAGTGAATCAAAATTAAACATTAAATATAAATTAACACGCGTAGCAATCTGTAACTAAGGCTACTGTCTTAAATCAATATTTATATTGGTAAATGATTTACAACAAGATGTTATCCTCGACACACCATTTTTTACACAAATATATCCTTTTACTGCCTCTACTGAAGGTATTTCTACCAATATCCTAGGAATTCCTATTCTATTTTAATTTCTACATCCTATTAAACAAAAGAAAATACAAGAATTACAAGAGATGACGATTTCTAAACAAATAAATCTCATAATTAAAAAATAAAAATAAATTAATTATTTACAAGAAGAAATACAAACAGACAATATTGAACAACAATTGAAACAAGCTATTTTACAAACAAAAATTGCTAATCTATTCCAACGATTTGAAAGAGAAGTATGTTCTATTCTACCAACCGCTTTTTGGAATCGAAAACAATATCAAGTTTCTCTACCATATGAATCAGACTTTCATGAAAGCAAAATTCCTACGAAAGCACGTCCAATTCAAATGAATCAAGAATTGCTAGAATATTGTAAGAAGGAGATTCAAGATCTTCTTGAAAAGCAATTGATTTGACCATCCAAATCTCCTTGGAATTGTTCTGCCTTCTATGTTATGAATAATGCTGAAAAGGAAAGAGGCGTACCTCGATTAGTTATAAACTACAAACCATTAAACAAGGCACTCCAATGGATTCGGTATCCTATACCTAATAAACGTGACTTAATTAATAGATTATTCAATGCAAATATTTTCTCTAAATTTGATATGAAATCTGACGTTTGGCAAATTCAAATCCAAGAAAAGGATCGCTACAAAACGGCTTTTACGGTACCATTTGGTCACTATGAATGGAATGTTATGCCCTTTGGATTAAAAAATGCTCCTTCTGAATTTCAAAATATCATGAATCAAATATTTAATCCATATACACAGTTTATTATTGTTTACATTGACGATGTACTTATATTCTCTAAATCTATTAACCAATACTTTAAACATCTTTATCAGTTTTTAAACATTATTAAACAAAATGGATTAGTTGTATCTTTACCAAAAATAAAACTATTTCAGACAAAGATAAGATTTTTAGGTTTCAATATTTATCAACATTCGATAACACCTATTTAAAGGTCAATTGAATTTGCTGCTAAATTTTCCAATGAAATTAAAGATAAAACTCAATTACAACGATTTCTAGGTTGTTTAAATTATTTTGCATAATTTATACCAAAATTAAGGCAAACATGTAAACCGTTATATCAACGTCTTCAAAAGAATCCCCCTGTCTGGATGGACGGATACGAATATTGTTAAACAATTAAAACAACAAGTTCAGTATTTACCATGCTTAGGTATCCCACATCCTAAAGCTCTACTATTATCGAAATAAATTCCTCTGACTTAGGATATGGTGGTATATTAATACAAAAAATAGATACATCCCAACCTAAAATTGTTCAATTTCATTCTGGCATTTGGCTAGGACCACAAAAGAAGTAACCTACTATGACAAAGAAAATTTTATCCATTATTTTCTGCATATCTAAATTTCAAGGCGATTTGCACAATAAATTTTTTTACTACGAATTGATTGCAAAGCTGCAAAAGATGTTTTACAAAAGGTTATCAAAAATTTAGTCTCTAAGCAAATATTTGCTCAATAGCGGGAAATTTTATCTGTCTTTAATTTTGATATTGAATTTATCAAAGGATCTTTTAATTCTTTGCCTAATTTCTTTACAAGAGAATTTCTACAGGGCAAACATGACATCTCCGCCTGACTCTGAGTCTTCTTCTCTTCTTTTTACATATGATCATCTATTTGAAATATTTTCTTGGCTCTCTATCAAGACTCTTCTTAAATTCGCCTCTATATCAAAACCCTGTCTTCAATTTCTGTCAAACACTGCTTTTATTCAACATCATTCCAACCATGCTTTTGAGAAGGGTGATGAAGGATACTACCGTAAATGTCAATATAGTCCCACATGGCAATTCATCGCCGACACAATACTTCATCCTTTTGTCCTTGATTTTATCTATGATCATTTTCTTCACGTCTTAGCTTGCAATAATGGCTTACTTCTTTGTTTACCCATTGCCAGACTTACACCAGATTTCCTTTATATTATCAATCCGGCTCTACAAACCTATCAAACCAACCCTATCATTGACGAATTATAACAACTTGTCCAATACGAAACCTCTCCTGATTATGGTCATGGCCTTATCTTTGAATGCGGAATTGATCCTAAAAATTTTCCAGATGACGGATGTCTTTTTGCTCTTGAAGTTGATGGCTTATGAGCTTATTCCTCTACAACGAATCTTTGG
>JAOVVI020009540.1:0-11223 GCA_028571085.2 Nepenthes alata
CCAATATGGTAATTTAGGGGTACTATATTGGAGCTATGGATGATATGGCATTTGTTGATCCTATGTTTTGAGATGTTGTTGAATTTTGAGATTTAATTGCTTGTATATCTTGAATAGGTTGTTTGTATGGGTTTTGTCTATTTTTTAGAGAAAATTTTACCCGATTCTCTATAGAAATTAATATGTTTAATTTTATGGGCATTGGTTTGGTATATTTATTGACGGAGGTTATTAGTGAAAAATGATCCGTTTCGTCACAGTAGGCCATCTCACCGATCATTTTCCAAATCTCGAATGGTCAAATGAGCCTTGATTTCAATTTCCCTTGGATCCCAAACATCGGTATTCCTCTCAATGGAGATTTCTTCAAAATACCTGATTACCCATTTAAAACCTCAAATTGAATCCTGAGACCTATGGGTTATAGGCCCACATACTTCCGCTGTACTATTCTGATTGACTATCTGCCGATGGGTGAAATATCATTCTAAATCTCAACTTGCTATCCAATTTTTCATGAACATCCTCCTAAAATTTCAATACAAATCTTAGATCTTGATCAAAAATTATCAACGCTAAATATTGAGCAACCTTTTAATCTCACAATCATTATCATTATACAAATCCCTCCACCTACATGTCACGTTTTCAATTCCTTTTTCAGAAAATAGGTACCTCAAGTTCTCAGGATTTAAATATATCAAAAACTTTCTATAACAAACCTTATAATTACTACTTTAATTCCTTTAATTAAGACGAGACCGTTCTATGTGGAGTTCTCAAAATTGGTGTCGACCCAAATCATAATATTATTTGCAACCTTAATCCCGATCAGAAGGTGATTTGAGTTAATCATATGAAAAGGTATTATCAAATTCACATACTATTTGGATATTCTTAATAACCACAAAATGTCTCCCAAATGTGATGACATATGCCAAATAAATTCGACACTCATTTATAATCAAATGACTTGCATGGAAAATAGAGATTAATCCCATCCTCTCCCTTTCCGGCTCTTCCTTGAAACTCAAAAGATTTGTTACCCAAAATGCAATATAAACCAACCTTATTGAATTAGTCCATTGCAGTGTGTTCACACGCCAACCCATCTATCACAAAATGACATCAAAGTGTGACATATCAAATAAAAAATTAAATCTGTAAGCAATTCATGTCCATTAACCCAAAATGTCCATGTAGGTATCGATACAGCTAACACAAAGTCTATAATTCTTGAATTAATGAATAAACTTAGGATAAATTTAGGAAGTAGAATTGAAGGTATAGACTTCGAATCCAAAAATAATACAGATGCTGAAGTGCCAAAATGTAGAAATTTTACCTTCCACTATGGCAGACGATGCACCTACATCTCATGCCGCCACTGCAAAACCTCGATCAAAGGCACTTGACTTTTTCGTTGTCCATCTCGTAGGATAAGAACAATTCTTAATTATGTAGTCGAACTGTCAACAATTGAAACAAGCTCCCAAAATTTTGTAACACGACCTCCCTCTGTGTAAATTCCCACAATGTCGGCATACGATCATTGCTAATTGCTGGCCTAGTATAACTTGAATTTCAGCACTTTCCTTCTTTTTCTCTGCCGACTTTAGCTTTTTATAGGACCTTCCTAATACTGAATCTTAAACAAAATTTTGACCACCACAGTTAGCTAACTTCCTCTTGAAAAATCCTTCCTTTTCAAACTTTTTTTCACATAGGAGAGCTTGATCTAACATATCTTCATAAGTCCTCAATTTTAAAATGTCCAACTGCCTTCGGATTTCACCTTTTAATCATTGTAAAAATTTTCTTACTTTTCTTGCTTCATCTTGCACCAAAAGTGGAATACAGTGAGACAATTTCTTGAATTTGGCATCGTATTCCGCCACAGTCTTGTTTCCTTGCCACAAATAGGAAAATCTGTCTTTATTTTATTCCCATAACCTTATCAAAAAATATTTATCTATAAAAGCCTCCATAAACCTACTCCATGATATCTCTTTATCTCCTAAACCAATGACTCTTTTCCTCATCAGCCGCCAATGGTCAGCTATACCTTCAAGCCTGAACGCAGCATATATCACCTTATCCTCTTTCGGATATTGGACCATGGCAAATACCTTCTCAATTTTTTGGATCCATATTTCAGTCTTTATAGGATCCGTGTCACCATAAATTCAGGCATTCGCTCATCAGTAAACTAGTCGTAAGTTGTTGTCCCTGGGTTCACGGGCACCAGCATTGCCTCTGGGTTATACTCATCTCAAGCCATCGATTCCACCACATCCGTCATCCTTACCATGTTATTTAAATATTCCTTCTTATGGTTCGGGTGAGTACTTGGTCGATCATTGCTTCTGTGTCTTGCAATCTTTAAGTCCTATTACCAAAATATTAATATTTGGATTAGAGCATTCTATTGTAACTAATTAATCGGCTTAAGTTCTCAACCCGAAATCAATCAAACATATACTTTAAATCAGAATCAATCGACTTAGACCTCAAACCGAAATCCGTCAAACTTAGGCCCTAACCAAAATCAATCAAACTTAGACCTAACCTTAAGGCATCTCCTTACAGCCTCTCTAATACCATTTTTCATGTCCCAATTTCCTAATCCAATAATTAACTTTCACCCACTCATTATTAAACCAATTAATCAGTTAATAAAATTTTAGACATGAACTATATGTTGATATTTCGATCGACCACGAAATAAATAAATTCAAATATACACAGGATTCAAAAGATGCCACATCTAATGTGGCTTCCGCATTGATCTAAACATGATGTCAGACCTTATAGAAGGAGTAATTCCTATCCGTAGACATAATCAAAGTACACAAATTCGTGAAAATAATTCATGAAATAAATTTTTTATACCTTACAACCAATTGTCGGACGATTTAAGTTTAATCATAAAACTATGAAAACCTATTAATGGAAATTTAATCATCTGCTATCAACCGCTAGATAGCCTACATACATATCGACAAACTAAAAATACACATTGAAAGCCGACATTTAAGACTCTACAACAGCTATCCGATACCACAATACCTCATTGAACTATTATCATGCAGTCTAGAACTTGAACATCCACTAAACATAGTATAAATCAGGTTCTAAAGTCATCTGAACTCAAACTAATACATTAAACATTATCCGAAAACTATAATAGAACAATTTAAAGCTATTCACTACTGCCTAGAACTACTATACATTTGATTAATATGTCTTAAAACTGTCAAAAACCATAAAATAGTACTAAACATTAATAAAGTTCTATGCTAAACCTTTTGAACACCATCGAACTTCATTCTTGCACGCCTGACAAGGACACATACGTCTCATCTGAATGGGTTAATAAAAACAGTAAGAGTGAGACAAAAACTCAACAAAGCATATAATATATCAATGGACATGCATACTTTATATTTAAAAATAAATCGAAAGGAATAGGGATCATGATCGGATGTAATGACATGAACATGTGCAGGAAAACTTATATGAGGCATTCCCAAATGTCTTATCTTATTTTTTCTTAATCATAGCCATCAAAATATGTTTAAATATTATCTTTCTTTTGGGACCAGGGTTAGTAGGCCTTACCGACTAAAAGAACAGATAATCAAAACCTGAGTTGCGTATATTTTTACACAATCAAAGGCCATACGTTCTTATTTAAGATCCAAAAGTGTTCCGTCTACATATGATTCCATAAACGGGGCCAGACGCTGCTTCTTAACCCTACGGATAATAGGGTCAGATTTTGATATACCACTATAATATATTAAGATATGCCAAATCATACTATCCGTCGAATGATCTTTTGTCCAATTTATTATTATTGTGATAACTCTACAATTTTCTTAGTTCTTCTTACTTTTCTCACTTTTTGAGAAAATATTTATAATTTATAACATGTGATAGAGTTTTCGGCCATAATTTCATAACTTCACACTTATTACAGAAATTTAAGCATGTTACAATTGAAGGCATGAAAAATTTTAAAAAATTTAGAATTCAGTATTATGTAGAATTCTAGCAGGAAAACACAGAAGTAGTGTGTATCTTAAATTCTAGACCTTATATGCCCATATATATACATTTTTCAGTTTCCATGAAACATATATTTGATAATTTAGAACCTATAAAAGCTACAATATGAAACAATAGTATGAATTTCAGCAAAATTTAGTATAAATATAGTAAAAATCAGTAACGTGGACAAATTCTGCAATATCAGCTTTTACACTTCACATGTATGGCTTATTTAATTGAAATTTTGAAGTATGCATCTTATTTTATAAGTCAATAACTTACTATAACATGAGGAACAAAATTTATCACATGCAAGATCATTAAATCATTGATTAAAGGCATGCATGTAGCTAAAAAGTAATTTTTAGAATGCGTACACACATATGAACATGGACAGCAATTTTACATGAAATTTGCTGCAAAATGATAAAAACTTTTACATTCATGCTTAGTACTAACATTGTAACTTTGAAGTTCATGATATAGTTGAGTAATGGAATAAGAATTACATATAAAAGTGAAAAATGAACAGCAATAAAGGAAGAAAAATATAAAATACACTTACCTTTCCTCCAAATTCTGACCTTAAATTATTTGGGTTGGACCTTCTCGACCCTTCTCTCTCTTCCACTCTCTCTGTGACGGAACAGTTTTTTTTCCTTCCGTCAGTAACCATACAAAGTTGAAACTTAATAACATAAAATTTAAGGTGAAACGGTTCGGACCAAACCAGTACATTCATTTTTAAATGAAACTTGCAAACACAAATGTAGACTCCTACACATAATCACAATATATTCATAGGATCATCTAATGTCATATAACATCCACGGCTTCAACTCTTTTAACATTTCTATTCATTATACCAAAACACATATAGAGATTCCATCTAAAACCTGATCATATCCAAAAGTAGATTACGAAAGTAGATCTATTTCCAAAATGTGACAAGCAGATGCATAGTCATTGTTCATATATAACAATCATTCACAAGTTGAGACAAATACATTCATAACTATAAAAAATTCTCAAAATCTTCAACAGGCTTTTCGACTCCAAAGTTCCTCCTTACTAAGCTTTATCTAATCCTATTCATTCGCAACCAGTTCTACAGTCTTATTTGGAGAAACATTATAATAGAGTGAGCCAAAACACAACAAAGTACCAAAAACATATGATCCAAATCATAAATACAATAAGACAAAGGTCATGGAAGATACCAAAATTCATGATCAATGTCATTTTTTGAAGTTATTGACTCAACGTTATTTTTTCGAAGCTTATAGTTCAATGCCAATTTTTGAGGTTTATAACTCAGTGTCAAATTCCAAAGTTCATAATTAAATGTCATTTTTTTATTCGTCCTTCCCATCCTTAACTCTATGGCTCAAGGGACCTAGGCTTGTAGACCCTACCAGCCGAGGGGGTGAGTAATCGAGGATAGATTGTATTCACTCAATATAATCAAATGCCAAAGTTCAAAAGTCATGTCCATTTCATTCAATATTCAAAGTTCAAAGTTCAAATTTCTATCTTCTTATTACATACCGAGGAGGGGCGGACCACGTACCACTCAATGGACGGAGTTATCCCCGATTATCACCGTAACGTTCTAAAGCATGTTGGAGAATCTTATCTGACTGTGTAACAGTCCTAGGTCCGATCTTAATGTATTTATTCATAGTTTATAATCAAAATCCATCATATCTCAAGGCCGATTCAAAGTTCACACATTCCATACTATGGACAAATTCAAAAGGGCCTTCATATTTTGACATTCCAGTTCCATGCAAGATTTGATGCGAAGCAATTTGGACGTAAATTGAACATAAAGTAGGGGCCAAAACGTGATACAGAGTTAGGAGTTATAGTTTCATAATCATGAAATTAGATCAAAATCATGAAGTTCATACATTTTTTGTAACGAAACTTAGGGGATGGGGTTTTAGAGTGTAACTAGCGAAATAGAGATATTCAAAAGCAGTGAACATGGAAAATGAGTTCCGAAGTACTCTTGCCTTTTTTTCGAACTTCCCACTTCAATCTGGCCTAAGACTCTTTCTTCATCTTCGTCTCTTACTTTCCCATTTCTTCACAAATGTTTCTAACTCTTTTCCTTACTAACGAGCTTAGCATTTATAGAGGATGGATTAGGTGGGAGTAGGTGGGGTAAATCACCTGCTTAGTAGTTCTTTTCTAGAAAGTCAGCGAAATAGGTGGGAGCAGTTTACTTACTCTGAATAGGTAAAAAGAGTCAATAAAGTTGGTAAATCTACTCCAACTATCAACAAAGTCGATCTTTATCAAATTCAATCTACTCCGGTTATCAGTAAATTTCAAGTGAAACATTTTACTCCGTCAAAGTTACTTCAAAATTTCACTTCAGCATTTTACTTTGAAATTCAGTTCGGTTATCAACGCCATTAATATATTCCGGTCATTCAATCACCATACTCCGGTCATCATCAACTCTGGCCATCATCAAATCACCATACCACTCCGGCTGTTCATCATCTTACCACTCCGGCGATCATCAACTCACCATGCCACTTCGGCTAGTCATCATCTTATCACTCCGGCCATCATCAACTACGGCCATCATCAAATAATACTACTCCGGCTGGTCATCATCTTATCAACTTCGGCCATTATCAACTCACCATATCACTTCGGCAGTTCATCATCTTATCACTCTGGCCATCATCAAATCATACTACTCCGGCCGGTCATCATCTTATCAACTTTGGCCATTATCAACTCCGGCCATCATCAACTCCTCCCCAATTATCATGTTTTTGGGATCGGGATCTCATACTCTCTTCTCCTTGGATTTATCTCTTTTGTCTCAAAATCATAGTAGAAAATGACAAAAAATGAGTTTGGGTTCCTTTTTATAATAATCTGGCACTCGAACGCCAGTCGAGCGTGCGTCGAGCACTATCCTTAGGGAAATCAGAGCTCGAACGAGAGTCGAGGCTTGAGCTCACTGGAATTAGCACTTGAAAGTGACTCGAGCGAGATTCGAGTGTAAAGGTTCTTGTTTTGGCGCTCGATCGTGGGTCAGGCCTCCCTCGGGCGCCACTCCAGTTGACCCACATCTGACCCAACATTAACTTTTGATCAAATTTTTCTTATGTTTGATTTTAATTTTAATTATATTAGTTTAATTAATTATAATTATTATAAATTAAAGACTCGATCACTATGCTTATTTTTCAATGTTTTCCTTTTGATTAGTCCGTATAGGAGTTATCAGTTATTGGTTCTTATATTTTTATGTTCTTTGATCCTCTTATATTTTAACATGCTTTGATTTTCTTATATTTTTACATGTTTTATTTTTTTTATATTTCTTGTACAATTTGCATGTTTCAAATATTCACGTATTCTATACTATTTGTATAAAATCATAGTTTAGAATATATTTAACAAAAAGTAGACTTCAGACATAATTATAATTTTCTTTCTTTTCAATTGTTTTACTTTTGCATGTTTGAATATTGTATACATGTATACTTTATTAAATGTTAGGCTCATATTTGTAAATATTTTCAAAACACCTTCCAAATAAGTGGGAAATGGATTCTTATAGGATATAGATAGAAGATCATTAAAGACTCTTATTTAGTTATATTTATAGAATTATGCGTTATTTATTTTTTTAGTACTATACTAGATGTATATTTTGAGTTCTGTAGTTTGAAATTTTGGGTCATGTACCTGATAAAATTATGTATAGATTTTCATCACGATATACTTTGTATTATAGTTAGACTTTTTTCTCATAAAGATTTATTGATTAAGTAAATATGATATTATTTTGAAGTTGAACGAGTATAGATTGACTAGTCTTATGATCGTTATGATTTATGTTTAATTATATTGCATTAGTGTCAGTAAGTATTGTTTGACGTGATTTTTAAGTTATTAGATCGTGGTCATCTATGGATGTTTCTCGTGTTGATGTCATTAATATTACTACTTAGACTAGGGTAATGACATTTGAACCCTTCTTGGTTTCCAAAATCTAAATGATGCGATATTATGCCTGCGTTTCTCTTTAAATTTAAAAGGAGAAGTGAGGATTTGATTCTATAGGTTAAAACCAAATTTTGTTAGAACTTTTTAGGAACTAATCAACCAGTTTTTGTCCCATTTTTCTTCTAGTTGGAGGAAAGAAAAAAACAATAGCACTTGGTTAGGATTAGATAGGCTCCTAAGGAGAGCTTGAAGTGTTTTTTTTGCTTGATTCAATACCGAGGTTAGAGGTGTTTTGAGACTTATCGATGATATGAAGTTGAGTGCCTAGATGGTGACCATTTAATCGAATGACTTTTTTCGCTAGTTTAGGAGGACCTAATATATTCTTGAAGGCAGAAGCTATCGCTAGCGTATATATAGCAATGAAGCAAATGATGCAAAAAGGCCAGAATGCCCAAGCTATGAGCAACGTTCGAGATAGACTGAGTGTATTAAAAGGAGAAATAGCTACAATCAACTTACTCGGGACTATCACAATCAATAGAGAATCAAGTTAGGTGCTCATGGAGAGTTGAGGCCGCTACATCTCATGCCCCTCATCAACACCTAGACTAACATTTTAATTTAGATTTAGAATGAAAATTTTTTAAAGTGGTCTAAGCTAATCAAGAATCTCGAGGGGGAAGACTAATCAAAGTATTATTTTCACCATCGATCTCCAGGGCAAAATACCAAAGATTGTTTGATAGTTTAGAAGGAGATTGAAACCCTAATCTAAAAAAGTTATCTAAAAAATATCAGCAAAATCCTAGGGTTACCCTAGATAAAGGTAAGGATGATGAAAGAAAACCTAAGCAACCACATAATCGAGTAGTAGACAGGGTCATTAATATGGTGTTAATAAGATTCATCGGCGTGACAATTCTGGTGCATTTGGATGAAGCTTCCCTAGCAAGAAGCAGAAAAGATGGATAGCAAAAGAAGTTATTTGTTTTAGCAATAACAATATGATTCATATAATTACCCCTACTCTAATTATCTTATTTCAAACATAGTCAATGACTACCAACTAAAATGAATGTTCATTGACATTGGAAGTTTAATAATTATTCTCTATTTTAATATGTTTATTAAGTCAGGATTAAAATCTAATCAAATAAACCCAATAGATGGATAGCTATATGAGCTGGATAATGATCTGGTCTAGGTTAAGGGGATCATATACTTAGAAGTTATGATGTGAAAGCATCCCAAAAGAGCTTCCTATCGATTAACTTTTTCGATAGTAGATTTCTCCTCAATTTATAAGAGTATACTGGGTTGACTGCGCCTGATGCTATTTGGAGCAATTATCTTCATCCTGCATCTAAAATAAAATTCTTAACTAAATATGAGTTAAAGGAAAGCATGTTAGGAGACAGAGCTGTTACTTAATACTGATTGATTTCCTGACTCCTCTATAACTAATAGAAAATTTTGACCTTTGAAATGATGCCTTTCTTCAACCGGTTTAACCTAATGAGTGATCACTTCAGATTCCTTTAAATTTGATAGACCTTGACAAAAATGTCAAGATTGGGTCTTCCTTAGATTAAGATCTGAAGTAAAAAATAATATTCCTATAGAGTAATGCCAATGTCTTCACATGGACATTGGCAGACAAGCAAGGGGTTTCGATGGAGGTTATGGTTAACAAGTTAAATCTCGTCCTCAAGTGCAAGCTAGTCAGATACAAAAGACAAAATTACTTCATAAAAAAACTAGTGACTATTTGAGAAGAGGTCAAAAATTAATTGATACTGGCATTATTAAGGATGTTAAGTACCCTAATTGGCTATCCACCATCATCCTTTTAAAGAAGAGAAATGAAAAATGAAGAATGTATGTTGATTTTCCAGACGTGGATAAAACATGTCTAAATGACAATTTTTTGCTCCCAACGATCGACCCACTGATAGATTTTATATCTGGAGACCAACTTTTGAATTTCATAGATGCCTAGTCAGTATATAACCAGCTTTTGAATCCTGAGAATGAAAAAATTCCCTTATTTATGAGTTATTGGGGAACGTATTGTTGAAAAGTGATACCCTTTGATTTAAAAATGCTGGTGCCATATACAAGGACCCATTGAATAAGATGTTTGTAATTAAACCACACCAACTGCATCTTTGGAGCAACTTTCGGTAAGTTTTTGGACTCCATAATCTCTCATCATAGATGAAGACCAACTTGAAAAAAAATCAAAGCCATTATGAATATGAAACCACTTTGGATGATCAAAGACATCTAAACGTTGACTAGGGGATTTGGTGCTCTATTCCAATTCATGGCAAGGCCTATTCACAAAATTATGTTTTGAAATTTCATAATCAAAATTTTTAATTTCTAATTGACTATTGGAAACAACTATGAGAATCTATACTTTTCCTCAAATTTGTCATTAAGAGGTAAAGGATTGACGATCTGGAACTAATCAATGACCGAAGGCTCGACCTGACACATTGACTTTCAAAAACATGATATAAATATTCATTATAAATAAGCTTAGAATTAAAATATCATAATAAATGTCTAATTTCTCGTCTATGTTGAGGGTTTAAAATATTCAGATACAACCAAAACTCTAAGGGAAGCAGCCCCAAAGATAAATATCGAAGTAATATCTAGGAAAATAATTAAAACCTCTTCGCCTCTCAATCACAAAAACTGTTAAATTTTGAGATTGTCTCTACCTAATAACTCAATAGCAAATGCATGAATTTCGACTGGTTCTATGACACTACTCTAATCTAGAGTCAAAAAATATAAGTGTGAGCCAAATTTCTAATATTTGGATAATCAATAATATCAGAATGCAATAAGTATCTCGGACCAAAGCATCAAGTATACAAGAGCAATAGCAATATATGATAAATCATTAACTATTCGAGATTCAGTATCATGTTGTAACTACGACTAAAATCTACTAGGACAACTGAATATCAGGAATACAATTGAAATTCTACTGAGTTCGAATATTAATAAGAATATATATTTCACTGCGGGCCAACAACTACATGCACACCACTAATGGCTCGATAATATTTATAAGGTACCGTTGCTCATCAGTTTGGCAAGCAATTATGCTACGACCTTGGACCAAAAACAGGTAATAAATGACAATAATTAAATTAGAAAATTTAATTC
>JAOVVI020009541.1:0-13554 GCA_028571085.2 Nepenthes alata
CTTCTGCCTCACGGCACCGCCGCTCACCCACGGCTGTCACAGTCACCGGCGAGCCAACACCAGCCGCCGTCGACCACTGCAACATCACTTCTGATCGCCGCTGCAAACGCCGTCAACAACCACTGACGGCTTCGATGGCTTTTCCTCCCCGCACCTTCACCGACGACCACCACAGGCTACCGCCAACCACCATCGGCACTAGGCCGTCCTCACCGCACGTCGCCGTCGCCATTGTCGGCCGCCTCCCTCCTCTCTTCTTCGCGCGGCAACAAACCCTAACTCCCTCTCTCCTCTTTCTCCTTCTCTCTCCCCGATCCCCTTCTCCCTTATCTGCTTCTTTTTCTTTTTTTTTTTGTTTTCTTATATATATATATATTATTGTTATTATATATATTATATATATATGTATATTTTATTTTAAATTTTTTTTTAATCCAAAATCCAAATCGATATTTGGGCGACAATACGGGCGCACCCCAGGGGCCAGCGTAACCGACCCAAATATCATCCCAACATTTCTCAATATTTAATTAATTTTATCACATCCAATTTGCCCAAAATTATAATTAGTATTAAATTAATCCGAATATAATCCGGAATATTACAGGTTGCCGCGACGTCTGTCATCTCCTTTGACAGCCTTGCAATGGAGGTTTCGAGTGCTTCGAGCACTTTGTCTTCGGTCATCACCTCCTCTACTTTTGTCTCTATAAAACTACCAAATGAAACGTGTTTCATGGCCGCACCCTGTAAATCGAAGGCGAGATGTTAAGATTGTAGGGAAGAGGGGAGTTCTGGCAGAGGAAACAGAGGGTAAGAGGAGAGAGAGATTGAGAGAGAGAGAGAGATTGAGAGAGAGTGATAGAAAGGGAAATAAAATCAAGGGAAGATTCGTATATTGCCTGCTTTCGGAAGGATGAACAATATAAATATATACACCCAAGGTCCAGCAAAGTAATCAACCAATTGAGTGCCATGTGTGCAAGCTAACAGAAGCATAAGATTGACCAAGTGTAGTAATAAAAGGAAAATAATAAAGAATAACATGTGTGTAGGGATAATGAGGCCTAACAAGAATAACTGAATATAATCTCTAAATTTAGGATGTGGTTTGATGGTTCAAGAGCTTCTACATCCGATCATGGTTGGGAGAGGGGTACCACAGCTGTCAATGGTGAATTAATAAGCCCCGTACATTTGGTGAGTAAGCTTCCGAGGGTATATTGAAAAGTTCGTAACGATTTTCCAGTATAGAGCATATATATACACATGATTTTGGGAAGTTGTCATCGCGAGTCGGGATTAAAAGTAGATGTCAAATAATGATAATATTTGAATTCATGAATTATTTGTCACTAAAAACAAACACTAATAAATATACCATCTAATACCAAGTAGGACCTAATAAAAATCAAACCAATACTAACAGTCATGGTAAAGAATACAAAACACTTCAAACTATCTAACACTTACCATAATCTGCTCAATAAATCGTAAGAAAAAATAACAATTCAACACCGTGACATCACCACATCGATCATGCGCTAGTCATAAAATACCACAATCCTAAGACTAAAACAATCCGAAAAAAGTCTCCAACATATTACAAAATATTGTCTACAACATATATGTATAATTTCTACGAATGACTGAAAGATAGATAGAGATCCAAATACAAAACTAAGTACAATACAATATAAATAAAATCTTCAGAATGTCACCGTCTAAATTCCCTACAAGTAATCCATATGTTCTAATTGGAAAGAGTTACAAATAGTAAAAGTATGAGTTTAAAATTTAACAAATATATATATATATATACAATAATAAATGCATGTTCATTAACTAGAATGAAGCAGCATAAAATAATAAGACATGTACAAAATTTCATATCTCAAATGTTCCAAATAATCGAAGGTCTAAATGCTAAATATTAAAATATGATTTCATATGTAAAATTCGTAATTCAAATACGAATACGAAATCATCCAAAATTTTGATTTTAGAAATTTGAATGCTCAATGTCTTATAAGATAGATTCGAATAATAGTTAAAACTTATAAATCTTAAAAGTCAAACTTCTTGAATGTCAAATCATAAGCAGGTATAAATTTTAAAAATTTAAAACATACTAAAATCTAAAAATAAGGAACCAAAAGGCTAAATTTGAGAAAATATTACTCATACTCTTAATAATCTTATATCAAATCACTACTATTTAGATCCATAAGTTGACTGTTTATATATTTTTCTTATGGATAGGGTTAAATATTATTTTTTATCACCTATAGATGGTAGGTACAATCTTTAAATTTATCTGAATATATTAGAACATCTAAATTTATTATTTCCATCAATTCCTTATAATAGTTTTCAACTAAAATACCAAATTGGGGGACTCAATAATAAATATCCAAAAAATTTTCTCTATCAAAAAGGTATAAAAGTTTTAAGTACAACTATGAAGCTTTTCACCCTCTAAGAAAATACAAATGTCAAATTAAATAACAAAATAAAATTTGATCCAAAACTCATGCATAAAATATTACATGTATGACCAAATGCATATTTTTATGGCTTTTATTTTATTTTTATTTACAAACGTATTATTTTAAAATATTAACTTATTAAGTGATAGGCAAACAAATCCTCAATTTGTTGGTAAAAATGAAACAACATTTCAAAACAACTAGTAAAACTACATCTTTGTACATGTATTCAAAGTAGGAGAAGTAAAAGATGAAATACATGTAAAGTAAACCACCAAATATAAGTAAAATTAGAGAAAATCTGAAATAAATAAAAAAATAAGAACAAAATGAGTTGTCTTAATCTTTAAATCTAACAGATTTTATTAAATAACGCTTCAAAATCGTATTACTTCTATTTCTCTCTCTTATAAACAACATACATTAAGCTATCAATGAATATCATATTAAGCAGTGTTGGGTTTAACATGTAGTTGATATTGAGTATTTTGTATATTTTGTACCCCATTTAAGCATAGATCCTAATTAGATCGTTAGAATACATATATGGTATATTTTGGGTTTATCTGGAAGGAGTAACAATATTATTTTTTATCCAGATGGATTACATTCGATTGCAAAAAGTCGGGCAGCCTTCAACCAATTAAAGCAATACCTAGCCAGTCTGTCGTTGCTGATGTCACCCATGGCTCTATCCTCAGACACCAAGACTCTGACGCTCTGCGGCTGGTCTACCATGTGAGCAAGATATTGACTCGCACAGAGATACGCTACCCACGTGCAGGAAAGTTAGCCATGGAACTTCTCTTCTCTGTCTAAAAACTGAGGCCTTACTTTCAGGCTCATTGTGTGATAGTCCTAACCTGCCCGCCTCTGAAGAGTATTTTGTAGAAACTCGACATTTTCGAGTGGCTAGTAATGTGGGCTATTGAATTAGGAGAGTTTGACATTGAATTTCGGCCCAGACCAGCCATCAAAGGGAAAGCTTTGGTCGACATTATCGTCGAGACCACGACATTAATTCCTGATGAACAGCCCACTGAGGACGTAGAACTAGACAGGGAAGAGTCATGATGGGTTCTCAATATAGACAGATCGTCTACGGACTCAGGCAGCAGTGTCAGAGTAATCATGAGGACCTCTGATGGGTTTGAGGTAAAGTACTCCTTTAGACTCAACTATTCAGCTATCAACAATGTTGTCAAATACAAAGCCCTTTTAATTGGACTAAGACTAGTAAAAACGTGCTGTGCCAGACGATTGATCGTCTACAGCGATTCTGAGCAGGTCATTAACTAGGTAAACGGCAGCTTCGAGGCGTGCAACCCTCACCGAGCCAAATACTTGGCCAATGTGAAAGAAGTCTGCCAGAGATTTGACAAGGTGACCCTGGTCCACGTTCCCTGAACTGATAATAGGAAGGCTAACCAATTTGCAATGGCAGCGGCAGTCGAAAATTTAGAACAGTACTCGAGGAACATGCAGAAGGTCCTGAGCACTCCCAGCACAGAAGAACTGAAAGCAATGCAAATCTCTGATACAAAAAGCTGGATGACGCCTTACCAGAGGTCAAGAAAATCTATGACATTGTCAGATAATGCGGACAAAGCTAAGCAGATCAAGAAAATGACCGGATGGTACACCATGGTCGATGGACGGTTATATCACTGTGACTACTCGATTCCATACATCAGGCGCTTAACACCTGATGAGGCAGACTACGTATTGAGCAAAGTCCACCTTGGGATCTATGGGTTGCACATTGGTGATAAAAATCTAACGTTCAAAATCATACACCAGGGATATTACTGGCCACGATGAAGAAAGACTCCCTCGATCTCGTGAAGAAGTGTGAAGATTTCCATCTCCACGATAATCTTCACCATCAACTGCCCGCTGAGTTGAGGACTCTTCAGGCTCCTTGGCATTTCACGTAATTACGGCTAGATATTCTCGACCCATTTTTCATTACTACTGGGCAAAAAAAATTTATTATCGCGAGCATCGACTACTTCACCAAGTGGGTCAAAACCTCCTCATTAGCCAAGATCAGCGAGCACAAGCTTTTGAATTTGTTCGCTAGAGGACTCCAATTATTTATAAAATTTTTTACCAAGTATTGCACTAATCTTGACATCAGACTAGTCCATACTTCGATGGCATATGCACAAGCCAATGGATAGGTGGATATCACAAACCGCACGCCACTCCACAGTCTAAAGACCAAGGTGGAGGATGCAGGGGGGAGATTGACGAACTACCCTTCATCCTATGGTCTTACCGGATGACTCCAAAGAAGTTAACTCACGAGACACCTTTCAGTCTCTGTTACGGGGTTGAAGCAATAATTTTGATTGAGAATGGGCTTCTAAGTCTTAGGATCGAGTCTTTCGACCGGCAAGGTAACTCCCAAAAAATTTGAGAGCACCTAGACTTGTTAAAGGAAACCCGCGATGCTGTCAGACTGCAAACAGTGACTTACCAATAACGGATCACATGCTATTACAACAAGAAGGTAAAAGCGCGGCATTTTGAAGTTGGAGACTTAGTCTTACGAAGCATCGAAACTATAGGTAAGACCACCAACCGGAACAAACTTTTCCCAAATTGGAAAGGTCCTTTCCTAATCTCCGCCGTTCTGTAGAATGAAGCGTACAAATTTCTGACTCAGAACGGCAAGTTGGTTCCATAAACGTGAAACGTAGTCCACCTCAAGCGCTACTTCCAATAAGGGTATAGGTAGGTTATTCATACGTATGCTTGCATATGTTATTTATCTTTAATAAAAGAACATATTTTTTTCTTTCTTATTTGCACTATATTTTTTTTCATATACATGTATGTCTGCTTGTACGGTTACATGACCTAGACTGTCTCTAAGTCATGTAAATTTTCACCCGCTCGTAACTAAACCCTAATCATGCAGGCAGCCCATAAGCGGTCGTAACTAAATGTTAGTCATCCAGGCGGCCCATAAGCAGTCGAAGCTAAACTCTAGTCCTCCAGGCGGCCCATAAGTGGTTGTAATAAAACACAGGTCATTCAAGCGGCTTATTAACGGTCGAATTAAATCTTGGTCATCCAAGTGGCACATTCGCAATCAAAATCTTAGGGAGCTTAAACAGTACAAGTGACGACCTCCTATTCAAAGAGATAGCATGATAGTCAACGATGGTCGACAGGAGCAGAAATACTCCATTCAAAATCCGGCCGCCCAAGTTCACACTTGGGAAGCACCGCCAAACCTCTACTCACATACAAGTATAGAACGGGTTTGACCCAACATCAGAATTCCCCTTGATGTCTTGTTTAGGACTTGAATCCATCAAAGAGCACCACAAACGTCTCAAGGAAGGCTAACTTGCATGTAACGGACCAAGTCGGCTGGCCAACACAACGATAAGTAATTAAAAAATGGTGACAACGGCGAGAACACAGAACATTAGTAAAACCCTCCTTTTATTGATTGAATCTGTATAATTACAATAATTTTTTAAAAAATAAAGACTACAAAATCTACATATAAGTAGAGCTCCCAGGAGGATGAGATGGCGGCTCATGACCACTTTGAGACTGTCCCACGAAGCTCTCACAACGTTGGGTAAAAGGTTCGATGGATCAAGCTCTCCATTGAAAAGCTAGGGTCAACCAACTGTGCAACGTGCCGGTAAAGGTTGACACCTTCCAACAATTGTGTCACCAGCATATCGAAGACATCAATGGGGCATATATGAGTAGTCAATTCGTTCTCTAGTGATGTCATCTGTCCCGTGTGTTAGTCAATACGCCTCACTACCCACTCATTCTCCTCTCTCAGTAAGTCGGTCTCCTCTCTCAGTCTAGCATTCTCCTCCTCCAAACTTGGCAGCACAACCTCTCTTAGCAGAACGTTCTCCTATTTCAGCTTGGCATTCTCCGCCTCCAAACTCGACAATATAGATTGGAAAGCAGCTGTGTCCTCTTGGTGCTTCGCTCTCTACAACTCCATCCCCTCCACAAACCAAGCGATCTCCATATCCCGGTCAAAGATCACCAAGTCCCTTTGGCGTAACACCTTGCTAACTGTGCCAATTACTTTCTCCTCCTACAAAGACCAAACACGCCAAGTAACAAACAAGGAGAGGAAACAGAGAAGGAAAGTTGCAAAGATTTACTTGTCAGACTCGACGCTCCAGCCTAACGGGTCTGCTGCAAGACCTAGGCTTCGGCGGTGGAGGACGAGATACAATAACCTCCTGAATAGACACAGCAGCAGCCTCCGCCGTAGACTCCAACAACTCTGTCGTGGACTCCTCTGACTCAACAGGCTCTCTAGCGGCTAACTTCCGACACGGTGTGGGGCTAAAAAATCAGCTCCTACAGCTTATTTTGCAGCTCCACAACTGGCGACTCAATAGCGGCTCCAGCAGCTCAGCTGGCAGCTTAACAGCTGGCTCCAGTAGTGTGAGGTTTCGGGTCTAAAAATATAATAAATACAAAAAAATTAATGTGATAATAATAAATACTAGACCTTTTTAATGAATGAGAATGCGTATCGGAAGGAAAATCGGGTTGTGGACTGCTGAAGCGCTGCCAGCAGATTGCACCTGCTGTGTGCTCGAGCGCAGGCTCGAGCGTAAAAAGCAGTGGCGCGAGCGTAAAAAACCAGTAGCTCCCCCATCTGTTGACCGCGAGTGTGCGCTCGAGCACAAAAAAGCTGTAGCTTCCTCGCCTACTAAGTGCCTGTGCGCACTCGAGCACGGGCCGGCCGCGATGCTGCGCTCGCTCGTCTGGTGCTCTAGCGCCCCGACAGGTATAAAAATACGACCTGCTACGCGTTTCTTTGATTTTCCTCATTTCTAGATGGTTTTGGAGAGGAGAGAGGAAAAGCGTCAGTTTTAGAGAGAGAAAGTAGGAGATCGAGGCATAGAGTCTGAATCCGTCCATGAGTCAGTTATAAAAGTGATAGCACACGTCGACGCACGTGTTCTCATGCTCACTAACTTTCCACTTTCGATATTTTTCTGTTATCATTGGGTATTTTTGTCTAGATACCCACCCAAACCATGAAAAATATGATACCCGTGACTTGAGACCAACGATTGTGTAATTTATTGTCTAATTTACTCACCGATCCGACCAGTGGACTACCGCTAAACCCTAACCTACGAAAATTGGGGTTTTCCGTTTTCGCACCTTATTTCGTTAAATTGACCTCAAAATGTGAATCCCCACGTCCCAAATGTGTATATAGGTCGGTCGTGCAAATGATCTCACACGTTTTGACCCGTTCGCAGCATCCGGGCCCTCTAAATGAGAGCTATTACTGTTCACCCGAGACAAAAAGGGAAAATTGCATATTTTTACCTTCATAAAACGTTGAAATGACTTTAAAATATGAATCCCCGTATTCTAAAAGTAAGTATGTGTTGACCGGACATCCGATTCTACAAGACTCAACCCGTTCATGATGTCTGAGCCATCTAAAAGTGGCATGACACTGTTCACCCGAAATTGGAAGGTAAATGTGCATGCTTTAGCTTTTTTCAATTGTGATGAAATTTATGACTAATGTTGTGTCAAATTGTATGCTCTAAAAATGTGTAATTGTACACCGGGAGCAAGGGGATGCGTCCCGGAGGCTTCTGATATGGTGTTTGACCAACAGAGGTAAGTAAAACCAAACTTTCATGCGAGTTGATTTTAATGGCTGAAAGATTTAAGCTCCAAATGAAAGAAGGAAACCGAACAAGTAAATGAAAGGAAATCCACAAAGTGTAATGTGATGGATTTGATCTCCCGGATGGAGACATGTGATGGGAATGTGATTTTTCGGATGGAGAATGTATATGCCAAATGGTGGATTTTCCTTCAAAGGATTAAGACTAATCTTGAAAATACGACCATGGACCATAGGGGTAGTACCCTCTAGCTTACCATGTACATCACGGTGGGAACCCAAAGAATACTCCGGCCGCTCCTGGGGATGGGTGATGTTCAGGGTACGCTTTAGGATGTTACTGTAAAAAAAGGAGAATTTCCCTAGTCCCCGAGGGATATTGGGCAATTGAGATGACCGAGTGCTCCAGGCCTAAAATACAGCCGATGGCCAAATGCTGCAGGCCTAAAATATAGCTGATGGTTGAGTGCTGTATACCTAAAATATAGCCGGCCTTAGAATGTGTGGCAGACACATTCCTTTCCTCATCCTCTCTCATTGTTGGTTAGTACGACCTACTAGCCCGGGTTCATAAAGATTGATAAAAGCAATTAAAATGAATGAACGTACCAAGAACAAACATGCGAACTAAATGATTCTAGATGTTCTCTCTCTTCGCATACTTCCTTTTTTTCAAGTTATATGATTCTCCTATCTAGTTACTGTCTACCCTATAAATTATTATAGTTAGTGATGTATGATTTTATTTGTTGGGCTGTACGCTCACTCTTGCTATGTCTTTCGGATAAGAACACATCAATGCCCGACGAGACAGAGTAGACCATAGAAGTGCGATAGACAGCTGATATTGCACGCAGGACTCAGGGCTGGGACTTTGTTGATTTTGTGTATGAAACATGAATTTGGTGCTATTTTTGTAAACTGTATAAAACATGTATGGTGTATGGTGAACGTTAATGATGTTTAGAATGAATGAATGATGGATCCGTTCCCGCTGTATATTGTAGTTTTTTTATGCTTTTGCTGGTCATTCTCATTGTGGTTATGATCGAGGTTCCTAGTTGGTATCCTTCCCCATCGGCATCATACTGGAGTTAGGATGTCGGTGCCGCCTCGGTTGATGGAGCGATTAGATCTTGTGTAGCGTGTTGAATATTGAGACTTGTAGTTTTGTTGTGGATTGTTGTAGATTGTTGTGCAATGTTGATTTACATGTGTTTGTATTTTGGCAAACACTTGATTTACAAATGAAATTCTACCCAATTTTTTATAGAAATTAATAATTTTAATAGTTTATTATTGTCCTTGACAGAGGTTATTTAAGAAGAATAACATGGTCCATCACAAACAGCCCAGCCGACGGCTCAACAGATGGCTCCCACAGCTCAGCTCGCATCTCACCAGCTGGCTCCAATAGCTTAGCCGGCTGCTCAACAGATGGCTCCAAGGGCTCAGCTCATGGCTCACTAGCTAGCCTAGCATCTTAGCAGGCAGCTCAAAAGCTGGCTCCTCCAGCTAATGTTACGGCTCCAACTCCAACTCCACCCATGCGAGCTGTGCCAAAACAACAGCGTTGCTCGCCCCGACACACAACATGGCATCGTACGCCTCTAAAGCCATCTCAGCTTCAACTCCCGAGCAGCCACCCACTCCTACAATGTGCCCAACTACCACGTAATTTGGCCGAGAGAAGGATGATGAAGGCTCCACCGTTGCAACCCTGTTTTGTTTTGGACTAGTGGGAGTGGGGTCAGCAGAAGGTGCATCAGCATCACCAATGATCATTGCTCTGGCCTTCTTTTTCCTCTGAGTGGCCACTGGCGGTGGAGTCCTGAACTTCTGGACTAGAGGGGGAGGTCCCCAACGTGCTCTCTTGGCCTCCTCTTGAGAAAACAAGTGGTCTCTCCTAAACTCGTCAGGGTTCTCCCTCACAAGCTCCAACATCTTTGCTATGGCAGTGATCTCCGCCTTCTTTGGCATCCCGGTGAATGCCTTCGAAACCTTACCTATGTCTCAAGACTAGGGCCACGTCTCAGTGACGCGGACAAAGAAGAAGCGATTCTTCCAATTCTTCGGTGAGTCATAGATGGCCTAGTTAATTAGAAGGTCTCTAGGGGATAGAGAAATCCAGTCTCCACTCTATGTAAAGCAAGACATCATCCTAATGGCATCTACTGTCATCATATGGGAGTGATGGCGCAGGAAAATGTATAAAGAACAAAGATATCGCATGATATTAACATGGAGCCGTGCGACAAGCACTTGGAGAGCAATACGGATATCAAGCACCTCTTGAGGAACTGGGAGACAAAGCTCACTCCTCAGATGGGCCTCGTAAATAGTGATGTGACCCTCAGAAGGAAAGCAAGCCCTCTCCAACTCGCCGAGCATCATCGAGATGATCTGCTGTGGAATGTTAAACTCCACATATAACTTTTTAACCTCACCAGGTGTGAGCATAGAAGCGATCTCCATAATAGAAGGGGCCATGGGAATGGAATCAAGAAGGATGACGGTACAACACTAAGAGTTTTTTTGGAAGAAAAGTCAAAGAAAAGCGAGGGAAGTTCAAAAATTAACGGACGGACAACTTAAAGGAGTGAACACGAGAGAAGGTGAACCGTCTCGTAAACAGGCGCCTATCATTGCTGACACATGTCATTTCCTGAACGGGTGCCGTTGAAATGGATCCTCTCGCATGTTAATTATCGAGATCGTAAATTCACTACATATAAACACGTGGCCAACTTTTGGACTAACAGTTCAGAAGCATGATGACGCGTCGTTTTAATTCCCATAGTTCTTCTGATTTTGGCCTAGACGATCAACAAATTCGGTCAATACTTCCTTCATCCAGTTCTCCGGATTTTGGCTTAGACGGTCAACAAATTCGGTCAATACTTCCTTCAGCCAGTTTTCTAAATTTTGGCCTAGACGGTCAACGACTCTGATCAACGAACTTCTAAGTCAGTTCTCTAGATCTTCACCTTACTGCCAGCAGCTGTACGCAGTACGATCAACAAATCAAGAATTGTCACCGGGCCACCTCAAGCGGGTAACCCAGCCACTCACGTCCCATTTGGAACATGCTGGAGGCCTGAGTCCTCAGCCACCAGTATGAGGAACTAGTGATGGGTATACCAGTAGTTGTCTGGCCCAAAAAAGAGAAACGACCTAGATCCACAATGGCCCATTAGCACCTGAACGGTCAACGCTTGCCGTTGATCGGTCGAAAGGTCGATGAGCCTGGAGAACCCCAAGAACAAGATGGCCCGCTTGGGTTTAAGACGGTTGACTCTTTCATTGACCGAAATAATGAAAGACGATTAACGTTTCCATTAACCAAAAGTATGACCAGTTAGCCATCCACATACCAAGCCTCAAGTGGGCCAAGCCCATTTTGGTCCACTCAATCATTCTCGACCAGCAACGGTCTTCTCCCCTAATTTAGTGCCATTCACAGAAGGCAATCTCAATGGCAATGGTCATCAATAGATTCAACGTGCATCCTTAAAGGAAGGTGCCAAAATTCCTTCCCTGTCTGCTGAAAATCCTAACGGTTACAAAATATAGAATGAAGGTAATTAATCCAGCGGCCGTTACTACCATAAAAGTTTTACCCCGAAAAAGACAGTAATCCCAACAGTGTGGAGGAATTAAGCCCTTCTGCATAATGAAGGCAGCCCAAAGCAGTGCCTATAAATGACCATAAAGTTCTCACTCCAATGCACGCCTTCATTCGCCCACAGTACGCTCAAATGCTTAAACTTACCACTAACGCTCTCTGTAAAAAAGCCCACACGCTTCAGACTGCAAACACGCTCACTCTCTTTGCCACGACGTTCCCAACAAATATAGTGCTTAGAACCAGTGCTCCTCACAAGCCAACAAAACCTCTCCCAACAAGAGCACTCACCCATTTCGAGCACTATCTATATTTTCTTACATTCGTTACTTTTACCTTTTTAATTCGAAGGCTTTTTGCTGATTTGAGCGTCGGAGTATTTTTGGTGGGATAACCTCCCACCATCACCGGACCTCTCGTTTGTAGTTGTAGTGTGTAGGATCCAGATTCGGTGGATAGAGCCAGACTCAGATAGCCGACTTGACCTGAATCTATTCAAAATTTGGATATAAGACGTATCAAAATTTAATAATTTTTACTTATTAGTAGTTATTTGTAAGGTATTAATCATTCTATATAGGATTATAAATGTTACTAAAATAAGTTACTTAACATATTTATTTATAATATACTAACTAATTCAACTCAGTTTATAATAACTCTGTTCATATATAATGAAATCCGAAAAAACAATTCCCATAACTTATATCAATAAATAACACACCAAAAATGATTATTATATAAAATAACAGTTGTTTTCAACTATTATATGCAATGTATGCGGGGCGTTGAAACAACAATAATGGCTCAGTTAGAAGTATGAGCAGGATTTATTAGAGCTAAATTCATTTAAAGCAATAAATCCATCTTTTATGTTTGCCAAGTTTAAGATTCTAGTGAACATAATATTCATGTCTCTTTTTCCTGAAACAAAAAAAAAGACTTGGCAAGATTGCTTTTGTAAATAAAGACTGCCTGAACTTTAATAACCTATGACAATTTCATAAAATTCAATATAAGAGTGAAGAAATCATATTTCATGTAAAACTATGTATAAAAATTAAATTTTATCTTAAGAAATTGTAAAAAGGAAAGGCATTTTCAATATATATATTCAAGTCTAATATTATTTTTTTGGAAATATTAAAAATCATAAGGTAGAGTAGGGATCGAGAGGGCTCAACCTCTTAAAGAGATTAAGAAAATTATTTATTTTTAAATGAATAATTATAATTTAACTTAAAATTTTAAAATTAATTATTAATTTATAATTATTTATTTAAAAATAAATAATTTATATTTAAAAAGTAGTTTCCCCGTTCCGGTAGAGTATTATTAGCTACATGACAGCTATGTTCTAGATTTAATGTTTTTTAGACTAAAGTGGAGAGTTTTCCTCTTCTAAATGAACATCAACTTTTCTAGTTATAAGGTCAGAAATCTAGTTCAATAGGGGCATCAACATCTCCTTTAATCTGCCCCTTAAACTTTCGAATTAGAATAAAATGTCTGATTTTTATTTTTGTTTAGAATTCTAGAAAAACGTTTATTAATTCGTTTTTAACATTTATTGAAAATAATATTTAATATTTAATCCTAAAATATGAACAATTGGTGAAACTAAGAATAGAAGACACGAGGGATTGTTTATGGAAATAACAATGAAAATTAGCAGAGTATTGACTCCACTTCTAACTTCATACACCTTTGAAGTCGTCCATACATGCACGCACGCATGTTACATCTCTCGTACAGTTGCACTGAACAATTTCCAAAAAACC
>JAOVVI020009542.1:2301-13554 GCA_028571085.2 Nepenthes alata
ACGCTTTCGTCGCCACGCTGGCGGCGGGAGACTTCTTCAAGCACCTGTCGCACCAACGCCCTCAAACCTTTCGGGAGGCTGAGGCCATCGCAAGGGCGTACATCACGGCCGAAGAGACCAATGAGGCGAAGCGCCCTGAGCGAGCGGACCGACCATGGGAAGCAACCAGGATTACTGGTGGGCGAAAGAGGGACAGTGACAGCCACCGCTTCTCCGAGCGCCGTAAACAGCAGCGGCCTCTGTCGGGCTCCAGGAAGGACTACGGGCGGACCTCCCTGACCCCCCTGAACGACAGTTGTGCCAACATCCTGATGCAGATCCAGGATGAGAAGTTCTTCAAGTGGCCGAAAATGCCAAAGGGTCCCAGCGGCAGCGACCAGACCAAATACTGCCAATTTCATCGCTGCCTAGGACACTACACTGAGAAATGTTGGACTCTACAGCAGGAGATTGAGGACTTGATTCGCCGCAGACACCTCAAGCAGTTCGTAAAGAGTTCGGGGCAGGGGCCCGCCACCTCGGACGGAAAGGCTAGCCAGCCTCCGAGGGGCCGCACGGCCGCCGGCGTGGTCAGCATGATCTCCTCCGCTGCCACCGATGGCGCCGGGCGTAAGGAGCCCAGGCCTACCTCCAGCAACAATTGAGCTAGGACGGGGGACAGAAATGATGTCATTAGCTTTCGCAGTGACGATATAGCTCATGTAACTTCTCCCCATACTGATCCCCTTGTTGTATCTGCACCCGTTTCGGACGGTGGAGTTGATTACCAGCTGAAACGAGTTTTCATTGATAATAGAAGTTCGTAAAATTTACTGTATCTCAACACTTTCTTTAAACTCGGATTGAAACGGAGCCAAATGAAGGCTGCATGTCGGGCGTAAGGAGCCCAGGCCTACCTCCAGCAACAAGCGAGCCAGGACGGGGGACAGAAATGATGTCATTAGCTTTAATAGTGATGATATGGCTCATGTAACCTCTCCCCATACTGACCCCCTTGTTGTATCTGCACTCGTTTCGGGCGGTTGAGTTGATTACCAGCTGAAATGAGTTTTCATTGATAATGGAAGTTCACAAAATTTACTATATCTCAGCGCCTTCTTTAAACTTGGATTGAGGCGGAGCCAGATGAAGGCTGCCGGCAGACCCTTGTACGGCCTGGACAACGAGCTTGTTCCCGTACAAGGAATAGTCCGACTGGAGGTCACTGTGAGGACCCACCCGCGCTCTGTGATGCGAGAGCTGGCGTTTCTTGTCGTTGACCTACCGTCCGTCTGTAACGCCATAATGGGCAGACCCTTCCTCACGACCTTTGGAGCCGTGATGTCAATCCTGCACCTGAAGGTAAAGTTCCCCACCCCGTGGGGTGTGGGAGAAGTCTTTGGAGACCAGGATATGGGAGGAACGTGCTACCTGTCTCAGATCAATCCTGCGGTACCATACTTCCCAGACGAAGACCTTGACCTCTGCGACGAAACCCTGCTGCAGCAGGCCCAGTCTGGAGAAGCCACCGAAGCGGTCCCATTAAATCCTTCCGAACCAGAAAGGTGCGTCAACGTGAGCAGATCTCTCCAACCCACAGAGCGCGACCGGGTGATTACTTTCCTTAGGGCCAACTCCGGCGTGTTTGCTTGGGTTCCAGTTGACATGCCCGGAATATCGGCCGAAGTTATTGTCCACAAGCTAGGCCTTGACTCGAGCCGAAAATCCGTTCGGCAGAAGCGCAGGAACCTTTCCGTTGAGAAGTTAGTCGCCATAAGGGAAGAGGTAAGGAGACTTTTGGACGCTGGGTTCGTCCGGGAAGTTCAATATCTGGAGTGGCTATCCAACGTCGTGCTAGTAAAGAAGAGCAGCGGTAAGTGGCGAATGTGCGTCGACTTCACCGACGTAAATAAAGCTTGTCCTAAGGACAGTTTTCCTCTCCCCATGATCGACCAACTCGTGGACTCCACGTCCGGACACCAGCTCCTGAGTTTCATAGATACGTACTCTGGCTACAATCAGATCCGGATGCATCCAGAGGACGAAGAGCACACGTCCTTCATGACTAACCATGGGACATATTGCTACAAGGTGATGCCTTTCGGCCTCAAGAACGCCGGCGCAACCTACCAGCGCCTGGTGAACAAAATGTTTGAGGCTCAGATTGGACGAAACGTGAAAGTATACGTCGACGATATGCTCGTGAAGAGCAAAGTCGCCTGCGACCACGTCGACGACCTAGAGGAGACATTTCAGGTCCTCCGACGACATGGGATGAAGCTCAATCCCACCAAGTGTGCCTTCGGGGTGACCTCAGGAAGATTTTTGGGTTTCATCGTGTCCCAACGCGGTATCGAAGCTAACCCAGAAAAGATCAAGGCCATTCTCGACTTGAACCAACCGCAGACGATAAAACAAGTGCAGAAACTCACCGGACGGATAGCGGCCCTTTCGCGGTTTCTCGCCAAGTCAGCAGAAAAGTATTTGCCCTTTTTCAAGGCACTAAGGGGCACTAAATCGATCGGGTTCAGGTGGAACGAAGAATGCGACGAAGCTTTTAGAGAGTTGAAGATGTACCTCACCAGCCCGCCGCTCCTAGCTCACCGCGCGAGGGCGAGGACCTTTATCTCTACTTGGCTACGTCAGCAGCGGCCCTCAGCTCCGTGCTAGTTGGGGAGCACGAGGGTACGTAGCGGCCAGTGTATTACGTAAGCCGGGTGCTGACAGATGCGGAGGTCCGCTATCCGCACGCCGAAAAGATGGCGCTTGCTCTCATCTATTCGGCGCGAAAGCTACGGCCCTACTTTCAGTCACACCAGATCGTCGTACTGACGGATCAGCCGCCGAAGTCAATCTTGCAGAAGCCGGAAACGTCCAGACGGTTGGTCAAGTGGGCCGTCGAGCTAGGTGAGTTCGACGTGGAGTTCCGGCCCTGGCTGATTTCATCGTTGAGGCAGCAACCCCAGCTTCTGAAGGTGCCGACAACTCAGGGAGCACGGAAGGCTACGACCATCCGGTGTGGACTCTGAATGTAGATGTGTTGTCTATTCAAGTAGGAGATTACGTACTCCGTCGCGCTGGCCTTCCCGGCCACCAACAACGTAGCAGAATACGAGGCCCTCCTTGCTGGCCTGCGCCTTGCCAAGGAATGTTCCGTATGGTCATTGGCCGTGCGCAGCGACTCCGAGCTTGTGGTCAACTAGGTGCAGGGAAACTTCGATGCGCCAAACACACAACTCGGAGGTACTTGGCGAAAGCGAAGACCCTGATCCCTGAGTTCGATCGGTTCGTGATCGAGCACATTCCCAGGTCCGACAACGAGCGTGCTGACCGATCGGCCCGGGATGCGGCTACAGGAACACTGGAGTAGTACGCCAGGGAACCAATGGAAGTCCTGACCGCACCTAGCATTGACGCTGAACACCAAAAGGTACTATCAGTCGACGCAGGAAGCAATTGGATGACACCGTACGTAAAGTACTTGACCGAGGGAACCCTACCCGATGATGCAAATGAAGCCAAGCTGATTAAGAAGACAACAGGTTGGTACACGCTCCTCAGCGGAAGGCTTTATAGGCGTGGATTTTTCGCTCCACTCTTGAAATGCCTTACTCCAGAGGAAGCCGAGTACGCGCTGAGCGAGGTACACCTGAGATTATGCGGCTCGCACATCGGGGGCAAGAACCTCGCGTTCAAGGTCATGCAATAAGGGTTCTATTGGCCAACCATGAAGCGAGACGCTATGGAGTTCGTTCGGAAGTGTGAGATTTGCCAGGTCCACTGCCCCATGGCACATCAGCTGCACACGGAATTACACTGCCTCCAGTCCCCGTGGCCGTTCGCGCAATGGGGGCTCGACTTACTAGACCGCTACCATTGGCCTCCGGGAAAAGGAAATTCCTGATCGTTGGCAAGCGGTTCACGAAGTACATTCGCGATCTCTGCATCAAGCTTAACCACACGTCCGTGGCCCACCCTCAGGCCAACGGACAGGTTGAAGTCACCAACCGTACGTTGCTGCACGGATTGAAGACCAAACTGTAAGACGCAGGGGGCTCCTGGGTCAAGGAGCTACCGTCCGTGCTCTAGGCGTATCAGACGACCCCGCGGGAGCCGACGAGAGAGACACCTTTCAGCCTCTGTTTTGGGGCTGAGGCCGTCGTCCCCGTGGAGGTGGGAATGCCAAGCCTGCGGGTCAAATGCTACAACCCAGCCACAAATACACAGAGGCTCAGGAAAGCTTAGACCTACTCCCAGAGGCTCGGGATGCGGCGCGACTACGAGTTGCGGCCTATCAACAGCACGTCGCACGGTACTACTACAAGCGGGTGAGGGCACGCCCTATCGAAGTTGGAGATTTGATCCTCCGGAGTGTAGAGGCAGTGGGAAAGACCGCGAACAGGAATAAACTCTCCCCTGGGTGGGAGGGTCCGTTCCTCATCTCTGCAATCCTCTGGAGCGGAGCGTATAAGCTGCGCGCCCAGAACTGCAAACTGATCCTGCGGACCTAGAACGCCGCCAACTTAAGGAAATACTACCAGTAGCGCCGCGTCAATCCAGGTAGGACGCACACGCGAACCACACTAAATGTTTGTACACGCATCCTGCTTTTCTTTTAATAAAGTTAGTTTACTTATTGCTCTGCGTCTTCATTTGTGTGAACTGTTTACATGCATAGCATTCTTAAACCAAAACGACCTAGACTGCCCCTAAGTCGGGAGGACAAGCGTCCATCCGTAAAATAAATCCTTGGCCCAGTGCCAAGCGGTCCAAAAGCGACCGTCCCAGGATTTTGTCCTTGCGCCATGTGGCCCGGGGACGGCCCCGTACATCTTAGCTTCACGCCAATCGGCCCAGGCAGCCCCTGCATTGTGGCTCCGCGCCAGATGGCCCGGGAGATAGTCACACGCAGAACTTGACTTCTTGTCAAAATGACCCATGCGGTCCGTTGATCAGGCTTCGTGCCTACGACCCAGGTGGTCACTATATAAGGCTTGGGGGCTTCTGAAGTCCCCAATTTGCAGCCACAAAACCTTAGGGGGCAGAAATCGCAGGCGTGCGGCGACCTTCTTGTGCAGAAGAGAGTACCCTCAGTCTACAATGGTCGTGGGCTAGGACCTTAACTTTGGTGATTATAACGCCTTGAGTAGGGGCCACACACCTCCCACGAACGTACGCGACCAAGGCCTAAACCCCAGAGTCTGGTTGTCGTGGCCTGAAAACCCGGCTGACCCTTGCTGTGGCTCCACAAGACTTGCGATGACATCCGCCTTACCGGATCGAGCTTCCAAAATGCATGAATTGCAATGACATCCTCTAACGAAGGACGAGCACAGCGCAAGAAAATGCCTGATTAGGGTCATAGCGACAATAGCTCTACGAGCTTAGCTTTCAAGTGAGGGGTACGACCCCAAAAATCACATCAAGTAAAAGTTGCGACTCAGCATACAACGCAGAAGAAAACGAGTGTGAAAGAAGAAGTGACCACTCTTTATTCATTCGCCCGAAGCAAGTAAAATACAAAAGCAAGGAATAATGGCAAAGAACAGCTAACTGACCTATACAAATTAACACTGCTGTGGAGGCTGGAACGAGCTGGCTTCATCATGAAAGTCCTTTAAGCGAGGCGCCTCCACGACCCCAGAGTTCCCCGGATGAAGAACCCCCCTGAAATGTCTGGAGCAATGAGGGATACGATGTTGCGGCACAGGCAGATGCCATCCCAGAATTGAGTCTCCAGCGCGAGTTTCACCTCCGACGGGGAGAACCGACGCACCATGTCCCGAGATATGCATGCATGGTTTTCCTCCACAGTGGCGAGTGAAGCCTCCAGCTACACCACTCTCTGTCGTAAGCGAGCGTTCTCCTCTTGTGCCCGTTCGTTGACCTCTCAAAGGGAGGTGACCTGGGCTTTTGTGTGATAGACAGCCTGCTGCCCGCGACGAAAGCCCCCGTGGAGGAAGGTGACAAACTCATTGAGAGGATCGGTATCTTCGGAAGCCTACAATGAAGAAGCATTAGAGGAAACCCAAAAACATGTGACGACAGGGAAGGGATAGATCGAAGCGGCTATACCTGAGTGGGAGCAGTGCTCGGAGAATGCGCAAAATCACCTGGCGGAGCCCTTTCCTGAGGCTCCTCTCCTTCGGTCGTCGGGGCCGAGCTGGCGGAGAGAGTGGCAGCCGTAGGAGCGCTCGAGTGCTCAAACCCCAAAGATGCCTCAATTTCTGCCACGCTAGCTTCTGGCGGATCAGCGGCCAGCGTAGCTCCTCCCTCCGATGGCGAAGCTATGTCCACGAGAATCCCACCCTCTGAAATGGGCTCCACGAAGATAACAATCGGATTTGAAGGACCCCTCGTCTCCGACGTTGGCACAGGCACGGATGGGCGCGATCCAGCTGGGTCGTCAAGGTCCAGAACATCACCTGCCATTTCCGGAGCGGCATCTGAAAACACTTCAGTGATGGAATGCGCAAGAAGCACCCCATAGGGTTGAGACTCCGCCTCGAAGGCTTCGAACACGGCTAACCCCGCGGTCGAAGTCGACAATGGTCTAATGGTCTCCCCCTGGTGGCCAGTGCTCGTAGTCACCTCCATGATCGGACTTTGAACCTCGACAGCAGATCTGGCATCTCGCCTTCGGGTCCTCCGTGTTGAAGTCCCTCCAGCCTCCCTCAACCTCTTCAGGGAGGCCTCATCTTCACCGTCGTCTGAGGACGGCTCCAACAACGAGAAACTTTCTTCCTCGTCCCCTCCGGACGAGGGGGGAACAATGGAGACCCCAGGCTCCCCCTTGCCAGGGCCAGCGACGCTCCATCCCGACGAAGGCCCCCACTTGGAGGCCTCGAAGGTGATAGACGTCAAAAAGTAGCCCTGTATGGAGAACTTCGCTTCCTGGGAATGGATGGCGGTGATCAACTCCGCCGCCGCCATGACATATTCTTCCGGCGGCTTCTCAAGGAAGAACCCTAAAATTGAGCCCCACAGACGAGAAAGCTCCGAATCGGGGGCTCTTGTAGGAAGAAGTGTCGATCCTTCCAACCCTTAACAGAGTCGGGATTGGTGCCACGAATGCGGAAGCCCGTTTTGGGCGACATCGACACCCAGTCCTCCGACTCAGTGAAGCAAAAAATTAGGCTAGTGGCCTTGGCGTCGAAAGAGCCGCCATGAAGAAAAGCGAAGATGCACAGGGACACCAGGTAACGTAAGGCGTTGGGATGGAGCCTCACCACTGGCACTGTCAACGCATCGACCAGCGCATACAGCATGCACGACATGGAATAGTAAAGCCCCCCTCTCAGATGGTGCTCGTAGACTGTGATGTAGCCCGCTGGGGGGGCATTGGCCCCATCCAGGATGCCAGGAGCGCGGTAACTCCAACCGCTGGAAATGCCATAATCTACCATAAGGGCGGAAACAGCGCTCGCCGTCAGAACAGAACTCGTGTTATGGACACCATGACTGCGCGCCCTAGGAGCTTGAGAAGAAGAAGAACTCTCTCTCTTTTTTGCCATATTTCTCTCAACACGGGCTAGCTATGGAAAAACCTCAGCGAAGGGAAAAAAGCCGTTCCTATTGGTTTAAATAGGCAACCGAAGGCCAACAGGCGGGAAACTCGAGCAACGCTCACCGAATGTGACTAGGGCACGCGTTGGCTTTGTAGCGCATCGCAAAGACCCCAAAGTCATCTGTAATCATAGCCAGGTGCCAGACTGACAAGCGCGTCGCCTCAGCCGCCTAACAGAGGTCTACGTTGGTGCCTCCGCATTAAATGGAGGTTTATGATAGTGAAACCCACTACAGGGGCACATGGATGCGTAAGATGAAAGGCAAAAATTTAGAAACAAAAATTACAAAAAATAAAGCAGTGTGTCGAAGCAACGAATTTACTTCATCAGAGGACTTTGTTACACGGCTGACCAGCAAAAAATAGATAAAACAATTACAGCAGCTCGTCGTGGCGGCCATTAACAAACGCTGCGCACAGTCCGTAGGGGAGCTCGAAGCTAGGTAGTTGGTCAAATGGGCGCACATATGGGCGCTGTAATTGCGAGAGCCAGGATGCCGACGCAAAAATCCAGATCCTCTAGCATGCCTAGCCTTTAGCTGAGACGGATCCCGTCCTGGTAATTCCTTTCCAAGGCAAGACCGTCTTTCGCCGGCAGAAACCTTGACCTCAACTCCGTGCGCAACCGCGCAATCTCTGTCCCGTGCTGCCGCCGCAACTCCTCATTCTCTCCTTCAACAGCCTGTATGCGGGCCTGAGCCGCCACGTTCACGCTAGTGAGTCGGGTAGCCCGGCCTTCAGACTCAGCCCACACGTCTTCAAGGTGCGCAGCTTGGGCCCTCAATTGTTCAACCTCTGCAATTGTGGCTTGCATACACGCCTCAGCGCTCTCTAGCCTCCTAATGATCTGTTGGCACGATAGGTCCCCTATCCCTGGAGCACGGTCCCCGGACGAGGCGGCTCCCTTTGCCCTCTCAAAACCTAGAGGCACCCGCGGGAAGCGAACAGGGCCCACGACAGTGGCCACGGAGCGATCACCTCGTGAAGCGCTAACGCCTGAATCACCGGGAGAGTGGCAACCAGACTCTGACTCGTTGGAAGAACGCTCTGAATCAGACGTTGTATCCGCCATCACTGTTGTGGGAAGGTAAACTCGAGCAGAGCAAAAGGTTCTCAAAAGCACAAGTGCTAGGAAGTGTAAAGTCGTAAGGGGAATCAACGCGTTTAAATAGGAGAGGTTTCGTCCCGAAAACGGCGGCGTGATAAAGACAAAGGATGCCAACCTCGGGCCAATGGGGGCCCTCCACGTGACGAATCCCTAAGGACTCGCACGTTTCCAAGACATGTCGTTGTGACGCGACGCCTCCTGACCACGCCCGCATTAAATGCGTCAGATGGCCCAGAAGACACAACCGCCAGTGACAAACTTTTCATCCTCCCAAGGTATAATACGGATTGCCCGGAAAAGATACTCAGCAGCATAAGGAAATACGCACAGTAAAGAGAAAAGGATGGTGGTAAGCAGGATACTTCTTTTATTTAATCAAATCTTTCTTACAAAGTACAAGTTTTATAGTAACAAAGAGTACAAGAAAGATGAAGAAAGACGACGGTGCGAGTCCTCGGGTCCCTCATGGCTACCCCAGATGAGCTTGGAGAACGTGATCCACATCAGATCACCACGGCCATGAGTCGACGGAGGTTCACCAAGGAAACGGAGGCGGCCACGAGGAGTGCCAACCCACGATGGAGCCCACCGTAGTGCACTCCACCGGGGCGGGATCAGCACCGACGCCGAAAGCACTTAGGGAAAGTAGGGAAAAATCCTGCCATTCCCTCAGCGAACCTCTGGCATCTGCCCGCTCCAAGGTCAGTGCTCGAGCTCAGCGAGTTGGAGATGGTGAGCGATGCCCTCCCCCAGTGGGAAACATCCTCGCGAAGGTTCCGCCACGGCCCCACCTCGCTTCAATCGGGCCACAACCCGGAGAGGGGCACGCGACGACAGCAGAGTGGCTGAACCACCCTCGTTAGTATGAGGAACAAGTTGCACCACGGAGGTTAGAGCTACTTTCATCAAGAACTTCGGACGTCCAACTAATCCATCTAACTCCTTCTCGGGCTCTCGCTAAGGGCGGGATGAGCCGGGGCCTCCTCATTATTTCCCCAAAAGGTGATCGACGGATATATCCCACTAACTTGGAAGCCCTCCTATTTATGGGCAAAGTAAGTGCCCCTCTCTCGTTCAGCACGGCACAACTCTAGATAAACAGCTTTCGCGGAATAGGAAAGTCTCCTACCAAACGCAACCCTGAACGAGTGAATCTCGCCAAACAGAGTTGCGAATCACGGCAGCGGCAGAAAAGTCTGCGCAGTCGCCTAGGGAAGGCACGAGGCTAGAAAATGACAAATGGTGGTGCACCTCGAGAAAGTTTTATGGGCCGCGGTATAGACCCAAGAAACATGCTAGGCCCGACCATTGGTCGACCCAAATATGGGGGGCTAGTGTTGGATCCTGTGTCAAGGCCCACGATCAGCAGAGGCCCAGCCCACTGCGCAAGAAGACAGCGTGGCACCTAGGTGGTAGAAACGGATAAAAATCCCGCAGCGCTTTAATGAACTGTCATGGAAGGGGAAGAGTTAGCCAATGAAGGCGCGGTCAACGTTGCAGCAGTGGCTCAGGCGGCTGCTCACAGGCAGCCGGCCAATCCCCATTCAAGAAAAGACCATGAATGGCCGGCAGCGCCTAGTAGCCTGCCTGCCACAGCAGAACGACAGTATAGATGACCGGCACACCACGACAGCGATCAGTGGCCATAGAGCCCTAGCAATGGGCATTCTCGTGCCCAGCAACCACGGGGAAAGACCCTATAAGAGCTCCCTTCCCACACAGAGCAAAGGACTTTTCTTTAGCTCCTAGAGGATTTCCTTCCCTTGGGACTTTTGGACTTTGAAAACTCTCAGCCTTCTTCTTCCTCCTCTGAGATATTTCCAGAGAGCAACGGGAGAAACGATCAAATTCAGAAGGACTCAGGACCCTAAGGTCTTATGCGACCCCTCATCTTTGGACATCCGAATCCCTACGCCTAATCAGGCAACGAGAGTAAGCCACTCATTGTGGTACACTAAGGAAGCCAGGCCTTCTATTACCAGCTCATTATATTTTTCACTCTAAAGCATAAGCATTACCTACGTATCATCAGCATTCATCCGCACACCGCCCAGCGTGCGTGTGATATTTCTATTTATTGTGGGAACTTGCTGACTTTAGCGTCGGAGTGGCCGCGGTGGGAGAAATCCCGTTGGATCCTTGACCTCTTATTTGTTATTTATGTCGTACAGGTCCTAGGTTAATAAATATGGAGACCAAACCCTCGTCCTGACGCTACCACGCACTTAGGAACCCGAAGACTCCCTAATCCGTACAACAACTATGGACCCGAGACGTAACAGATTGAGACTATTTTTTAGTCAATTTTTCTATGAGGTGGAGTCACACGCTGAGGCAAATTTTTTTTCAAAATAGACGTAATATTTTTCTAAGAAGATATGTTAGTTTAAATCAAAAAATTTAGATATTATAAAATTAAGAGTTTAAAAGTAAAAGATTTAACATTTCCTTATATATATCTTCCCCTTTTATAACATGATGAGTACCTATATTCAAACTTTGAACGAATTTGAATTTGTCTCGATGGTTGAACCGGTTTTGTTCCCTGAGCGTGAATCCTGCACACCACTAAAAAGCACAGGAGGTCAGCGTGTCGGCG
>JAOVVI020009543.1:0-13553 GCA_028571085.2 Nepenthes alata
CATTGGAGGTGGAGTGAGCTTCAGTCAGTTGTGGTGCACCCTGAGTATCCCACTGATATTGGCTTAGAGAGGCAACTAGAGCCAATGGCTGCTATATTACCTCATTAAATTCCTATGAGCTGCTACGCCCTGCTGATGAGAATGAGGTGAGACCCCTTATCCTGCCATTTGCGACCTTGCCATGACTTATCTGAGTTTCTATCCCAAGGAATGTTATCTGTCCTGATGCTTTATGTTCACGCAAGGCTGCCAGCCTGTTGAAAAATAAGGTAGTCGCGAAAAATGAATCCAAGGGGCCTAAAAGATCATCGTCAAGTTATGAAATGATTCACAGTGGGAATTGTAATATTTGTGGCCTTAGTGTGCCAGAAAATGCCTGCGTGGTGAGGGACTTCATAAAGTTCTTGAATCTAAATATTTGTAGCTTAGTGTAAATGAGAGTTTGGCATTATAATATGGGTCCTATTGAGTCTTCCATTGCTTGTAGCTGTTCTTGGACTACAAACTACTTTTACACCCAAGGTGGTCGTATCTAGATTGGGTGGAATACCTCGCCGGTGTTGCTCTCAAACCTTAAGATTAAAGAGCAAATTATCCCTGACAATATTACTGATGTGGTGCAAGGCACCAAAACTTGTTGTTCCTTTGTGTACGGCTATCGTACGAGCCCACTAGAATATGATTAAGGAGCTGGCTAGCCATGAAGAAGACCTCTTATGTGCTCTTCTTGACACTTTAATGTGGTGTTGCATCATTCATGGATACTGAGGATGTTTCTAGGGAGCTTGTTCGTTGTCTCACCATCTTTGGTTTGTAGGATCACTGTCTCAAGGGAAATCCATTCATGTGGTGTAATGAGTTTGATAGGTTGCAATGTATCTACGAGAAATTTGATAGAATTTTGGAGAATGCAGCTTAACTTGTTGTATGCGTTCATTGTCGTGTGTCCTTTGGTCAAGCTTGCAGCTCAGACCATTCTATCTACCCCCTCCTAGGTAACGTGGGCTATATCAGAAATGGGTCCTTCAAATCTAATAATTTCATTGCTAACCAGCCTAAAATTCTGAAAGTCATGGGCTCATCTTGGGCTGTAGATATAAGCGGTGTTCCTACATTTCAAGTTGTCTCCAAACTTAAGCACATCAAAATGACAATTAATGAGTTACATAAAAAAAATAGGCGATTTAGGCCTTGCTGTGCATGAATAACCTTTAAAGTTTTGGATTCAATCGAAAATAGCGGAATGTCTTATGTGACATTCTCTCGCCATTTTTTTATACAAAATTGCCCCATTGTGCTTATGAGATTTCCATCTTGAAGCACTACTTGTTTTACAAAAATCAAGTATTTATTAGCATACAATCATTCAAGCATGCATCTATCTTTTTATTAGAGAGTCTAAAATTTTGAATAATCTTCTTTGCTTTGTAATATGAGTCATTTAAAGCAAAACTTTCTGGAAGTAGTTATTCCTTTAAAAATTGCAAAAAGCCTGCTAAAATAGCTCATTACTCACACCAATCAATGCTTTCAATATGCAATGATAAAAATCTTAAGGCCATAAAATCTTGGCATAAAGGCTATTCAAAATCATGTATCAACCTATAAAATTTCTCCACATCACTGTTTGGTTTTTCTCTATTCTAATCTTGTCTTGTAGGACCAATATTTACTCCACTTCTATCTAAATTATCAATCTTAGGATACAATTTCCTTAAAATATCTAATACCTCATCATCACCACTAAACTATGACAACTTTTCTTTTAGATTGACTTTGAGTTTCTTCTAGTATTTTCCCACAATGATACCAAAAGATATAATTCTGCATTATTTTATAAGCTATTGGATGACTTTCAACCAACTCAATAGTTACCAAGTATGTGTTCATACATTTGACACATGACTATTTAATTTCATCTGTTCCTCCTAACTTCATATGTGCAAAATTTATGAATTTCTTAACACCAAGCATATACAGTTCCTTAAGGCAATCATTAACAAGATTCACTCAATCTTTCTTAAAGATCATATATAATTTTACAAAGTGTAATCACTTAACTAAAAGAAGAAAAAGAATTGAATCAGGTGTCCCAACATCTATTGAAGTGAACAATTACCTTACATTGAGAAATATACTAGCAACCATGACTCGCTCTTAGCCATTTCGTTACGAACTCGGTATGAGTAAATAATAATAATAACATTGAAAAATAAACTTAACCGCATACAAAGTACAACAACCAAGCCGCATTGGACACTATATACCAAAACCATAACAAAATATTCAAAAATAAATACTACGGTTTCAAAAATAACCAAACTGTTTTCGCGAAGCCTAATATGATAATATATTTGCTCAATCCATAAATTATTGTATAGAAAAGCATCAAATCGAAATCCAATTCTAACTATATTTCTTCAACGGTCCTTTGTCCATTCTTGCAATAATCCAATGCCTAACACTCAACAATATACGAGTAAAATATACATAAAGAACAGAAATCATAATCTCAAGCGAAAATTCAAAATGTCTAATTTTTACAAACATGTTTAAATTACGTGATAACTCATGAATTGTTCAACATGTACAAATATATAAAAGCATACAAAGTGGACAAAAAAAAGGTAAGAAGATCAAAGAAACATATAAAAGCCTATAAGAAAATATAAAAATTGATGTGTCGTATCAAAAACAAATAAAAACTTAAGAACTCATGATTGATGATTTATACACCGACTAAATTGAAGAGTAAGCCTTGAAGATCGGGTTATGTATATTCTTGATAGTTTGAGGCTAATATATTACTATTCAAAACTCGTAAATAAACCGTCTATAATACCCTCTAAAAAGCGTCGAGCACCACTTTTTTTAAGTAGCCATAAATGATAGGTAATATTTTTAAGTTGTGAATAGTATATTATCGCATATCTGAATATAATCTATCTATATTTTATAATGATTATTATTTAGTCAAAATAGAGAACTCTACTTCACATATAAAATATCCAAAACTTTTTCAAATCAAGCAAAATATAAATTCTCCGTTTCGTTTCACAAAGTATAATTCTCATCAATATTTATATAAAAATAATATAAGAAATTAAATACCCAAATATTTTATGATTTTTTTAATAATATCTCAAACGTATACATAAACCTTTAAAATATCTGAAGATTCTTTAAAAATAGATATGTATGTAATAAATATTTAAATGAGATAAAAAAATGTGATTTAAATGTATATTTAAACGGCAATTGAAAAAAAAAATTAAGAAATTTCAATAATAGATTAAAAACATGTGTTTAGATACATTTACTTTAAACCAAAATTTTACCTAATTTAAGGCAAAATGACTCTGAAATCAATTTCACTAGCATTATCTCTCTTCTTCCATTTTTTCTTTCACTCTTTTATCTCCTATTCTTTGCGCAAAATGTCCACAGATCACACAAATGTCCTCATATAACCAAACCAATGCAAAAGTAGCAGACATGCATTACTAGGCACAATGGCCTGACACATGTGCACACGAGCGCAACCCATTCTGCCCAAACAATATATGAGCATTTCTCCCGTGCATGAACGTGACCATTTTGCCCAAATTCACGCACGAGCACCCATTATGTGCATCTCAGACATGGCAATGCTGCCTCAAATGCTTACACGTGTTGTTCTGACGTTTGTTAAGCACAGACCTAAATTTCTTTAATACTTGATTTTAATTTTTAAAATATAGTTATTACCAATATTTATTCCAAAACATAATAATTATAACATCATAAATATAAATCGAGGAATCAGGTATTACACATCTAATATATATATCTTTTTTAAAAAAAAAATCAATGCAATTATTGTTCATACATCCCTCAAATTGCAAAATTATAGCAAGCATGTATTTGGTCTACTGAAAACAATGTCTTACGTAACTTCTTGCTAAACAACTTAAATAAATTTTTGGCCATACAAAATTAGATTGCTTCCCAACTTAAACAATGTCTTAAGAATGGGCTTATATTTCTTCTTCCTCCGAATGGTACAAGGTGTTGGAGTAAAACGCGCGGAAAGCACGGTGACCGAGCGTACAAGATCCTCGGACAGTAACACCGAGCAGAGCTCTCGGATGGGCGAGAAATGTGATGATGAAAAGAGAACACACGAAGGTTTAACGTGGAAAACCCTTTCTAAATCAAGGGAAAAGCCACGAAAGTATACAGTATAAAAGGATTGTTTACAAGTGTTAGCTATACAAGCTCAAACGAAAGAAAACAATCTCAAGTATACAATTTCTCTCTAAAGGTGTTTCTCACTCTATCTTTTCAACGAAACTTGCCCACAGCTCTCTCAAGGCTCTTTCCTACACAATGTCACAACTCTGATTACTCACAATGCACGCCCTTGGTAAAGCACTCATACTCACCAACTTCCTTCTTATATATATATACAAATATACAACCACCCTAGGAAGGCTAGCCAGCCACCCTAACAGTAGGGTGGCAGGGCACGCCGCCTGCCAGGCGCACGCCTGGCAGGTCTGCAACACCTTGAAAGTTGTAGCTGTCACCAATTTCCAATCAGATTACGTCATCAGTCTGCACGCATTAATTGCTGCTGCAGAATAAGTCAACGCCATCATGGCTTGAGTCCTCGTCTATGTCCACCACTCGGACATGATTCCTTTAATAGGTCCTCGTCCAATTTCCAAAATTCTCGGACTTCACAAGAGTCCTCGTCTACTCGGGAGTGACCCCAACACAAGGATCTCATCACAAGCTATGACACTAGTTGTGCAACAGATTTGGCATCGGTTTAAAGAAAGACAGAAGTGCATTCGTGCAGAATTTCAATGCGCTTCTCAACTTCAAGTGCAAACAAAATTTCTGGCATAATTTCCATAAGCATAAGCATCGAGCAAACAGAAGTTCTACATACGCCTCTTACGACTGAAAACTAAAAAAAATTATGTGTTCATCAAATATGTATGTCTCATCCTTCATGGCCCATCATTATTGCTGTCATTGTTCATGCAACAACTATTTATAGACTCCATTTCATAATACGAAGATTTATTCAAGAATATCAGGAGTAATTAAATTGATTGTGGTCAGTTAAAGCTAGCTTTATTGTTATTCGTTCAGTCACTCATAGCCATCTTTAATATCCTCAACAATTTCATAATTCAACTTCTTTTTGGGTAAATTTAACACATTCAACAGTTTCCCGTGTAAAACTCTTTTAAATGAGATGAAAACTGATACAAAATTCATATCCCATAAAACAAAACATTTTTTACTATACCGATAGAGAAAATGAATAACCTGCAAATAAGAATATGAAAACTTAATTTGGAAACCCCACAAAAAATCAGAAAATTATGTGTCGTATAGAATAGCAGTAGAAACTTGAGATATGGTGGAAGACGCAACCGGCTCACCTCTTTTTCTGCATTGAAGTTTAGTTGACATTTGAGAAATTGCTGTGAAACTTGCGGTCGAGAGACGAGGCGATTTCAGGAACAGTAGGAATCGTTGTCAAAAGAAAAGGAGATTAACAATCCTAGCTTTGTTGAAGATTACAAATTGGGAGGCGATTTTTGGAGTGGAAGTGAGACTTGTGTAGGGGAGAACTACAATATAAAAACGCGGGCATATGATTGAAGGGAGATGAGCTGCTTAAAAGGGGAAAAAGGGGACTTGGCACCGAGCTAGGTTTAGGGCAACTGCTTCAAAAAAAAGGATGTCGTTTAACGTATTTAGCCCACAGGTGTTGCGTTTCCGTTACTTTAATAGTTTAAAATGTTAGTTATCTAACTTAATTAAATAATGAGTGGCTCATTTGAGATTTGATGCATCAAAAATTGTTAAGTACAAAATTTTAAATAGTGAATAAGGATAAGTGATATATTTAAAAAGCCTTGTGATATTTTAAAATAATATGGCACCTTATTTATTCATAAGCGTTATAATAATAATATCAGATAAAAAATATAAATAAACAAATAATAGATTATCAAGAAACGTTCTCAAGGTAACAAATAATTTTACTGCACATGTGTTAGTTATATATGCAATGTGTGTGAATGTTATTTTTGACCTACTCATATATGCCAAACGACTTGAGCTATTAAAACAAATACACGTGATAACTCTTTATATGAACATAAAATATAAAAATATTTCCTCAAACATGTTTATCTATCTTTGTGTGCTTGGATCAGGCGTGAGTGTTCATCACAGAGTAAATAGACTGCAAGTACGTCCATTTAATGCTATCCACCGTAATTCAATACTTAGCTCCTCACACGAACCCGTAATTATTTAAAGTAGTTTACTTAATTATTCTTATTATAATATTATATATCAAAATAATTCTTGAATATCATATTTTTATCACAATTTTTTTAAAAACAATTAAAAAGGTGGAGTGTTATTTTAAAATAAGATATTTTCTATAACTCAAAATTTATGTGACTATTAAGTAAATATTATTTTAAATAAGTGAAAATAATTATATACCAATTGTGCATGTGTGGACACGCTTCATCTCCGTAGCCTCATTTGATCGATATAACTTAAGATTATTCAAACAGATATTAATATATGCCCCCTCATATATTATTGATCAAATATATGGCATTATTGACCAAATATAATATGCATTAACATTATTATCAAATTATTATTAATAATATGATATTAAATATATTGTGTAAATTATGTTCAAATGATATTAATAATATGATATTCCATTTTCTATGATTATAGAAAAAAAATATCCCAAATCCTATTTATGTACTTATTTTATTCTCCATGTTTTACATATCACACAATCCATTACAAAAATATATTAAAGTATAAAATTACTAATAAATATTTATCTAAATAGTTTAACATTCTTGAAAAGAGTTGGTTTTTCAACCTATATAAATAAAGTCTGACTACTTACAATAAAGCCATATTAGTTTTTTTTTTTTGGGTTTCATTTAGGAATATTTTCAAGTAATTGAAATTAAAGCCAATTCTTACCATTTTAACATTCTAAGGAGATGAAACTATTATTATTATTATTATTATTATCTAACCATTATTATAAATAATTGAATTATAATAATTCGGTGGATAATTTAATAATATATAAGATATAAATTAAATAATTAGTAATCTATTATGACTCATGTCTATACTAAAAACTACACATTATATGTTTAATATGAATATATTACATTTGCCTAAGCTAAATTAAATTAGATAGAATTGTTAAACATTTGTTTGATTTCAATAAGTAAAATTAGTAATTGAAATTGAAATCTAATTTAAATCTGTTCATATAACAAGCTAAACACTAACAAATAAATATTTGGAAAAGGTTAACTTGTTCATAAATCATTGATCAAAAGGTACTTATGAGAAATAATACACACATAAATTAAATATAAGCTCAATCTGGTCCTTTCTAAAATCTACTTGTACATCTTGTTTTGATACAAATTTATTTAATATATAAAATATAGTGTTGCGTTTCAGTTTTTGAGGGTTCGTAGCAACATAAGTTTTTGGGGTTTGGAGTTAGAGAGGGAGAGATTGAGACCAGATTTTTACGTGGAAAATTTTTTCTTAAATGAGAAGGAAAAAATCACGAGGCTCAGGGCCTGGAAAGGATTTTCCACTATGATTGTTCTTGTTTACAAAGTGTAAATACAGAGAAAATGAATGTATTTCTCTCCCTTTGAGCTTTTCTTTGAGTGACAAGAGCTTCTGGAAATCGATCCCCTTCAATGAGTGTCGAACTGGGTATTTATAAGGGAAAAAATAGACGTTGGCTACTGACACCTACTGGAAGGCTGGCCACCTGCTCCCCTGACACATCCATGCCGTGTCAGGCACGGTGGCGTGTTTGGTGAATTTAACTGCTAGCGCCGTTTTTACCATATTATGTCAGGAATGTCAGCCTGTGACGTCAAGTCTCGAGGTGACAGGGCGTGCTCTGGAAATTGGCACTGACTGCGGTGGCGTGTTGCAGGATTTACGTGCTTTTTGGAAATTGTGAAGCTGAGCTGGAGTTCTCGGACATCTGGGAAAGTCCTCGTCCTTTGCTGATCTCTCTGGTCTCTTGAAGTGTCCGCGGACTACGCGTCATATCGCTCTTATTCCCGGACGAGATAGGAAAGTTCTCGGCCGTTAACTGCAACGTTGCCTTGCTGAGAGGGCTCTCGGACTTTCTGCGGAATATCCTCGGGCTTTGCTTCTCGGGTCAAGCGCTCGTTATGTTTTACACATTCTTTTAGGGACCCCGGGTATTGGAACCTGACACAAGCCCCCCATGCCAAAGGGTCCGAGACCCTCGACCGTTTGGCATGTCTTTTCAACGTCACCGTCCTTAAAGATGGCTTTTCGTATGAGAGCCTGTCCGCGTGCATACTGATCGTCCGAGGAGTGATGACGCTTCTCAATGAGGACTCAGTTTTAAATTTTGTCCGAGACAAATTAGGTCCTCGGAATTGTGGCCAAAAAATCTGACGCTTTGGTGTCCAAGAACTCTTATTTGTCCGAGAACTCGTGGCGCCGCCATTTTGGGCCTCTGCAGAGCATTAAATGCCAGATTGACGCGTTTGTCAAGCGTCTTGGGAAGGCAAGGGCCATCATTTTCTTGAGGCGAATGGCTGGGCAACGCGTGGCAAGGGCTATCATTTTCTTGAGGCGAATGTCCGGGCGACACGTGGCAAGGGCAATGATGGCGCATTTTCAAATTTTCAAACCTATAAAAGGCGTTTTTTGCTCACAGAACTACTTCTGCCCGTTTCATTTTCGTTTTCTTCTCTAAGTTTCGAGGCTGTTGCTCTCCTTCTGAAAATTTCCTTTGCTTTTCTGCCTTCACTTTCCGACATTAATGGCGCCTGGAGTGAGGGATATTATTTCTTCGGTGACGCTTAGTAGGCTCTCGGACATCCGAGCTCGATATCAAATTTCGGAATCCACGGCAATGCTGATTCCGGGAGCGGAGGACAGGGCGCTGCAGCCCCCAGATGGCTTCTTCACTGTTTACGAAGTCCACCTCAAAGGCGGGTTACGGTTCCCAGTGCCAGGAGAGCTCTACGAGACCATGATGGCACTCGGGGTTCCGCTTGCCAGGCTTCAGCCAAATGCAATAAGGTATTTGGTCTCTTTATGCGTTTTCTTTCAATGTCACAAGAAGCTTCTGAGCGTCACCACTGTCAAGGTTATGTTTCGCTTTACACATAACCTCGACTGGGTGACGATGACTCCTCGCCCGGACTTTTCTCTGATGTGCGGGGGGAACCCTGATTCCACCAAGCGGTGGAAGGATAAGTATTTCTTCCTCGGAGTTCATGAGCACTGGGCCATCCCCGTCGGCTGGGGGAAAGTGGCCAGCCGGTGGTGTTCTGACCCTTCGATTGAGGAGAGAGAAATTGTGAAGGATTTCACGGACTTGGTGCTTGCCAACCTTGGGAGCTTCCATCTAAATAAGCGCAACGTCTGGTTGTCGCACGAGAAATTTGAAGAGGCCAAGTGGGAACCACGGGTCGAGGCCCCTGCTGTAGCTCCGCCCGAGAAGTCCAAGAAAAAGAGATCGAGGGAGAGGGCGCAGCCATTGAGGATAGGAAGCCCGGCTGGTCGCTCGGAAAGGAGCCCTACGGCCGAGAGCTTAAAGCGCCCCGCCGCCATCGTCGAGCATGCTTCTTCTGACGATGATGATGACATTTTTGACGTCATCGTTGATGATTTGGGCGATGATGATGTGATTGCTCCTCTCCTGAAGAGGTCGAGGACCGGTATTCTGCCAAAGTCCCTGGGGACGGAAGGTCTTGCCCTGGCCTCCACATCTGGTCCTCCTGCTGGGTCCTCGGGGATAATTTTTTAGATTACGGAGCTTTCGGACGTCCAGCCCCTTAGTGATGATCATGTTCCCGTAGTTCTCGCTGATTCACCGGACAGGATAGATCACCCCTCCGAGGACATAGTAGGCGGGAACTCTTCAGCGGACGCTGAGAGGGAAACAACTGCTGAGACGGTCCGAGAGGCAGTGGAGGCCGAGGAGTTTGCTGCTAACCTGATGTCCTCCACTCCTTCTGAGTATCCCGTTGTAGTCCAAGTTGATCTTGGCGAGGTCCGGGAGGAATCCCATGATGAAGAAATTCGGGGTGTCCAAGATCCTTGTGCCTCCGAGGAGGGGACGGCGGCGCCTTTTATAGCTGTCGAGCCCCCAGCCGTCACTCCTCACGCTGGCGTCCCTTTGCCTAAGGCACGGGTTGAGGTTTCTGTGGCGCCTGTCTCGGAGGCTCGAGCACCCGAGACCAGTGGGGATGCCTTTGTAAGCGGCGACTTCCTCGTTTCCCAGGTACTTTCACTTTCCCCTGAGTGTTCTGGCCTCCTGCTTTCCTCCTGTTCTAACGGTCTTTCCCTTTTTGATGTAGCTCCCAGACGTGGCTGGGAAGATTGACGTAATAATTGGAGGAGTTGCTCAGGGCTTCTCCCAAATGGAGGCCCTGAAGACTGCAAGTGAAGTGGCCCAAAGGGCACAGACGGAGCTGGCTGAGGCTAGGAGAAAGATAGCCTCTTTGGAGGACACTGTGAAGCGTTAGCGGCTTCAGCAGTCGTTGCTCCAGGACATGCTGTATCGTCAGGACGAGAGGATGAGGACGTCCATTCAAACCGCGGACCTTGCACCTTTATTGGAGAGCAAATACTGGGAGGGCGTCCACATGTGCCGTCAAGTATTGCGACTGATTCATCCGCGGTTCCCTGCTGCCATCCTCGATCCTCGGAATGCCAATGCCTTAACGGCGGAGGATTTATACGGTATCTCGGGGTGGCCTTTTCCCAGCTCGTCTCAGCCAGAGCAGCCACGTGACCCTCTTTCTCCAGGGCCGTCAGGTCCTCCGAACCCGTCGGGGACTTCGGGGCTTCAAGAAGACCAGCCTCAGGAGTTTCTTCAATAGGCCTTTTTAGAGAGATTTTATTTGTACATATGTATATGCATTCTTTGAAGGAATAAGACTTAAACTTCTGACAATGTCTGGCTGTGTGTCCTTTTTTCGTCACATTTTTGTTCAACTTTGACCTCTAGGGGCGCTCAGATAAAACCAAATTTTTTTTGAACTCGACCTCTTGGGCCGCTCGGATGGAACCGAGTTTTTCTGAATTCGACCTCTTGGGCCGATCGGACAGAACCGAGTTTTTGAATTCGACCTCTTGGGCCGCTCGGACGGAACCGAGTTTTTGAATTTGACCTCTGGGGCCGCTCGGACGGAACTGAGTTTCTGAATTCGACCTCTTGGGCCGCTCGGACGGAACTGAGTTTTTGAATTTGATCTCTTGTGCCGCTCGGACGGAACCGAGTTTCTAAATTTGACCTTTTGGGCCGCTCGGACGTAACCGAGTTTCTAAATTCGACCTCTTGGGCCACTCGGATGGAACCGAGTTTCTGAATTTGACCTCTTCGACCGCTCGGACGGAACCGAGTCTTTAGAATACGACATCTGGGGCCGCTCGGACGGAACTGAGTTTTAGAATATGACCTCTGGGGCCGTTCGGACGGAACCGAGTTTTTAAATATGACCTCTGGGGCCGCTCGGACGGAACCGAGTTTTAGAATACGACCTCTTGGGATGCTCGGACGAAACCGAGTTTTAGAAATGACCTGTGGGACCGCTCGGATGGAACCGAGTTTTAGAATACGACCTCTTGGACCGCTCGAACGAAACCGAGTTTCAGAATACGTTGTTGATGAGGGAGTCTTAGAACAATTCTCGACGGATGCAACGAATGAGCGTTTTTATTTGATAGGTACGTGTTACACCATGTGGCCTCCAGGGCCTTTTTGAACCATCACGGTACACTAGTCCGTAAGCTCCAGTCTTGGCGGTCCTCTTGCTGTTCCCTTGGGTCTTCCGACAATTATCTCCAGTGCTAGCATTGCCGGCATCGCCGCAATTAAGAACGAGTCAGGCGCGTTTCGAGCCCATCGCGGCCTTGCCTTTGGAGCGGCGTGACCGACCGTGTCCTGCTGCTCCGGGGCCATGCCCGGGTCGTGACAGGAAACGGTCAAGATAGCCTTTCATCACTAGCCGCTTGATCTCGGCCTGAAGCTTCCTGCCGTCCTCGGTGTCGTGGTCGTGACAGCAGTGGTAATGGCAGTATTCCCATTGGTCACCCCCTTCTGGATTCTTCGGGGCCTTGGGCCATTTAAGGAATTCTTCCTCCCTGATCTGCCTCAGGATGTTGGTGAGCGATTCAGTGAGGACAGGTGGGCCAGTTGGCCCTTCCTTTCCAGGGATCGCCCGCTCGGGCTCGTTTTGCCTGTACGGTCCCTCGGTCTTCATTCGGGCGCTCGCCCTTCTTTTTCCTCCCCCTCCTCTCGTGCATAGGGGGTCTTCTCGTCCTTTCAGCTAGCTTGCCTCGCCGGTTTTGGGTCCGAAGACCGTCTTCCAGAGCCTCTTGAGCCCTTTCTTCGTTGGGGCCTGGCTTATAGACTTCTTCTTGTTGAGGTAATCCCTCAACTCGCCAGGAGCTCGAGTAGCCTGCTGCTCCTAGGGCGCTGGCGGAAATGAGCTTTCCGAGCGTCTTCCTTTGGACCGCTCGTTCACCCTTTTGCTGAGGGTATGAACGGCTCTTGAAAGGCTGTCTACTTTTTGTACTAGCTTTCGAACGCTAGTACCGGGACCACTACTCCTCCTATCGCCTAACGGGAGACACCTGTCGACGTGCCCCTCCTGTCGGGTGGACATACAGTCCCACCTGCTCATCGTCTTCGGATTGCTGGTGGTGGTGCAAAAATTGTTGAGACGTGGTCTGATGTTGTCTGAGAGGGTGAGAAGCTGACTTTTAGTCCTCTTCCCACAGACGGCGCCAATATTACGTTTCGGAATTTTGGCATCCGTTCGTCGATGACGTCAGGCGGTCGGAACCCTTTACAACATAAGAGATTGTGAGTAGATTACTGGTGAGTGTTAAGGGTGAGAGAGGAAGAGATGGAGCACACAGGTTTTTACGTGAAAAACCCTCCTTTGAAGTAGGGAGAAAAACCACAAGGCTCTGGGTCTGGTAAAGATTTTCACAATCGAGTGCTTTTTAATTAAAGTACAAGGTACTGGGAATGCAAATTCTTCTCTCTTTGAGCTTTTCCTTAGTCTTTGTCGAGTTACAAGAGCTTCTGGAAATCGATCCTTTTCCCTCAAAATCGACCGATCCCTCCCCCCTTCTGAGTGTTGAACTGGATATTTATAAGGGGAGAAAATAGTCGTTGGCTTCTGATACCTACTGGGAGGCTAGCCACCTGCTTCTCTGATGTGTCCATGCTGTGTCAGGCACGCTGGCGTGCGCAGTAAGTCAACTGTCAGCGCTACTATTAGCCATACTGTGTCAGGGATGTCAGTCTGTGATATCAGTTTTGAGGTGATAAGGCGTGTTCTAGATCAGCACTGTCTGCAGTGACGTGCTGCGGGATTTACGCGCTCCTTGGGAACTGTGAATGCTGAGCTGGCGTTCTCGGGTATTGATGAGAGTCCTCGTCCTTCATTAATCTTGTTTAT
>JAOVVI020009544.1:0-13553 GCA_028571085.2 Nepenthes alata
TCAAATGCTTCGTCAGTCCTCAACCACCAATCTTTTGTGTGAGCATAAGGAACACCAATATGCAACAAAACACATAAACAACAATATTTAATGTGAAAAATTATTTTCAATCAATGAATAAATTACTGGACAAATTTCGAACATTATCCACTACAAATATTATGGCTACACATAACCCTCTTGGGAGTCCTTTAAAACATGTACAAATAATTATTTGAATACAATTTCAACACATCTGACAACCCAATAAATAGATTATAATGAAAAAATGAGCAACAAATCGGTAATATATCTTATAACCAAGAACAACATACCTGAGTTTAGCGAAGGATAGATCTTGAATCAGATTTCAACCGAATGTCGAAAATCTTTCCCTTCATTTTTTTCTTTCTTCTCTCCCTTCATTTACTCCTTTGTATTAAATGCTTCAGATTTATCCTAAAAATATCACAAAGATTTTCATATCCTGGCTCAAATGCCAAATGCCAACTGCCAACTGGCAGTTGAATGCCACAAGCAAATATTGCCTATGTGCTGCTATTGGCGTACTAGCATATCTTCTATTGCTATCTATGCACATGTGCCACCGATCTCTCCTGCTACCACTGTCCTTAGCTTGTGCGAATCCTTACACTGAAATCGAATGAATCTTTAGATTACTCGTTCAATGGGAGTGAGACTCATAAGGAATTGACCTAAAATTCAACAAATTTTTCCTCATGACTTTATTTTTCTTAATTGTTATCTCTTATCCTCTGGCAACTTCCCTTTACAAGAGCCCTAACGTTAGACTCGGAAAACTTGAATATCACCTTCTTTCGCTCCATCGAAACACTTGGAGTATTATCACTCCCCTTCGGCATCTTCACATCGGTAGGGTTACATTGCTTTGCACATTTCCTTGGCCTCCTCTTATCACCTTGACCAATTTTTCCATTGGTCACCTTGACATTCCCCTTGGCAACTAAGTACCGGCTTGAATGCCTACCTTTTCTTGCCACAATTGTAAAGTCTCTGAGGAGCTTTCATTGACCTTTACCGAACGTTATGTAAAAGTCATCCTTGTCAAGATTTTCAATTGATATCAAATTAAATCTCACATCTGGTACATACCTCACCTCTCACATCATGATCTTTGTCTTGTTGCTTGTTCGTAAGCTAACATCCCCGGCACAAACCGTCCTTGATGAGCTATCATGATCTTTGTCTTGTTGCTTGTTCGTAAGCTAACATCCCCGGCACAAACCGTCCTTGATGAGCTATAATGCCCCGTAGTCCTCGGGTGTATTGGAGGCAAAGAATGACTTTTTTTATGTCAAATGGAGTGAGGCTCTACCATTCATCACCCAATTTGTTTTGTGGACCATGAAATTCCACATCTCTGTTGCGTAAATGTTTAGAAGGTCTCCATAGGTAGTAATAGAGGCCTTATCATCCCTCTTTTCTTGTCGCTTACTACCTCCCACCTTTTCCCCTTCTTCTTGGGGCAGCTCTGTTTCGTGTGGCCCTTTTTATTACAATGTAAATATTCAATGTCTTTTAAGTTGGACCGACTAATGCTCCTCTCTGACTTGTTGTTTCTTTCCTTTGACCTCCTATTTTCGCGAGCGCTAGTGGGCATCAAGGCAGATGACTATCTCAAAACCTTATCACTTCCTCTTTGCCCAAATTTATTTATAAGAAATGAAGCGATAACCCTATCAATGTTGAGCGTGACCTTCTTAAATAATAGCGTTGTCACAATATGATCATAGGAATTCAACAAGAAACCCAACAAAATTAATGGCTTGTCCTCCTTGACATTCTCATTAAGTGCATATATTTATGTTAAAATTTAGTTGAACTTGTCTAAGTGATTCTTGAAGCTTCCCCCTTCCAACAATCGGCGGCGATAGAATTTTTCCTTCATATGCAACCTCATTGTTAAGAACTCGGACTTATATTGGTCCTCAAGTTTCATCTAGATTTCACTGGATGACTTTCTGAAGAGAGTTATCCACGATATATAACTTGATTGTATAATTAGCCAAATCTCTTATATCTTGTCATTCATCATCCTTTATTTTATCCGGCTTGTACTCCTTTCACCTTAGTGATTTTATCGTTCCTTTCTGACTTAAAATATTTTTTACTCCTTCTTTTTAAAGAATGAAACAATTTTGCCCATTAAATTGTTCAATGTAGAATTGTAAGTTCTTTAACATTGACGCCATTAAATGCAGTTTTTACTTAGAAAAAGTAATGCTTTGATACCACTTGTTGGGATTCAAAACACGCACACAACCAGCGTAGTGCAAAAACAAACTTGGAATCCCATATTAATTATCAATTACAATCTTCTGTGTGAGCACAAGGTACAATAATACGTAATTATGCACACAAGTTGCATAACAATATTTAATATAGAAAATCCTTCTTAACTAAGGAAAAAAATTATCGAATAAACTCCGAACAATATCCACTAATAATATTTTGGTTAAAATAACCCCCTCCAAGAGTACTCAACAAAAACCAATGTAGCGGTAGGCAGTTGTAGACATGCGAGGGTATTTTCTGTTATTCGAATATCCACTAATAACAGCCTGAGTACTGAGGAAGGGAAAGATTTTCTTTCAATGAAGGGCTCCTAAAGAGCAAAGGAAAAGTATCTCACCAAAAGGTGAGAGGGGTGCCTAATGCAATCCCACTCTATCTGGGTGGAAACCCCCTCATGACTACTAAAAGGAAAGTAGCTTGATTGGCTTTATAAGTAGTCATTCAAAGTTGCTATCTACAAAGGTGCTTAAGAAGAAGTTAGTAAATTCTTTAAGCAAGTTTAAAGTAGCTATCATGCGAAAACCACCAGATAGGGGCAATCCATCATAGAGTGATAAAAAAAGTTCCTTGCTAGTAGTTCTCTTGCTATATGCCCAATGGCTAAGAAAGCAACTCTTACTGGCTCATAATTCCAACACACCTATTAACCTGTAAAAGTAGAATATGACAAGGAAACGAAACGACTTTCACTTTCCATAACCAAAATGAAAGAAAGTCAACCTATTCTTGCAATTGTGGTCAGTCTCGCTACCCCTGTAGTTGCCGCCCCCTACTTGCTCATTCGCAATTACTACCACTTCAAAGCTCTATACCCAATGGCTAAGAAAGCAACTCTTACTGGCTCTTAATTTCAACACACTTATTAACCTGTAAAAGTAGAATATAACAAGGAAATGAGTAATCAATTTATAATACGTCCTACAATCAAAATTAGAACAACATACCTGAGTTTGGCAAAAATGGAACTTGAATCAAATTTCAACCGGTTATTGAAAATTTTTCCATTTTCTACTTTCTTTCTGCTCACTTTGTATGCTACTCCTTTGTGTTAATTTATACCCCTGTTTGGTGTTCGAATATCAGCTCAAATGCCATCCGGAGTCTGAATGCCAGCCTTAGAGTTTGAAACCCACAAGCAAAATTTTACCTATACACACCTGCAATTTGCAGCTGAGCACCTTATCAAGCATGCCTGTTACTACTAACTACCCACATGCGCCAACTCAGGTGCCCCTCAAGTGCTAATCTCTTGCGCCACCGCTATCTTTTGCTCGTGTGAATCCTCATATTGAATTCAAGTGAACCTCTAGATGACCCGTAATTGAGGGGCTTTACTTTAATAGGAATTGGGAGTGAGAATTGCAAGGGAGTAATCTTAAACTAAACAACAATGTGCCTCACACCATCATGTAGTACTCGAGGGGCTTCACTTTTATTGGAATTTCTAACCCGAGCATTGGGGCACTAGCTAAGATGAATTTTTAAGGTAACGTGTTCTTGTTTTTAATAATATCCAGTACATTTGTTATCAACACACGATTTAAGGAAGAAGAATAAGTGTGTCTGTGTGCGTATATATATATAAATATAAATATAAATATAAATATATATATATATAGGCGCACACATATGCATACAAACATATGTTAAAATATAATTATTATTTGGGCCCTTGTTGCACTCTTTGGGAATGCAATTTTCTAACTATTATTTTGTTTCAATTCCTTGATAAAAGAAGTTAAGAATGAGTATCATTGAAGGTGCGCTGTTAAAATTTTAAGGTCATCTGAATTTTTTTGCGGAATGCAAAGGAGGATAATTTATTTTGTGTTGTGAATAATTTGCTAACATATGACATGGGGAACTTGATTAGTTGTTGTGAAATGTCTAAGTGCAAGGAGTAAGAGCAATCTCATTAAATAGTTTAATGGAGTACCTAAATCTAAATTTAGAACCCTAGACCAAAAAAATACTACATTCTATTGTTTATATTTAAAATTGATTGTTGAAATTCTAGACATAGTTGAAGGGAGTGGCTTAGCTTAGACATTTGTAAAAGGATTGTCTATGCTGAAATAAAGGAATTCATTTGCATTTTTCTCTCCTATCTCTGTTCTATTCATGCGAGAGCCTATTTTCTCTTATCACTATTTCTTCTCTTCCTCCATTCCGTAGGATGTGCTGCTGCTTAAGCTCAATGCCATCGAAGTTCCCAGAATTTTCGTACTTGGAAGCTGGAATTTTCAGAATTTTTAGAATTTGGATTCAGATTTTTAGAATTTTTAGAAGTGTTTGTGTCCTGTTTTTATACCAGTTTAGATTTTTAAACTGAGCCCCTTTTGTTATTGCTAGAATTTCAGCTGTTATGTGTTGTTGTTATGCCCAATTATTCCCTTCAAAGCAAAGTAACAATTTCATTATGTAACCAAAAAAAATATATTCTTTTAAAATATTATTTAATTGGTATAGACGGTTTGTATAAATAGTTTAGTGTTCAAATGTTATGGTAACGGATGTCTAAATTTAGAACAATATATAGACAGTCTAGTTGAGGCATTTTAGACATATGGTCATCCAATGGGAGTGCTCCAAGTGTCTGCATTTTATATTCAGAATTTTGAGAAGATTTTATTATTTTTCGCCATGCTCTCAGACCACCTATCATTCAATTTCAGGCCAAATGTTGTTATACTTGTCTTACAGTTTTTCCCCTTTATCTTGAGATTTTCAATTTAAGTTACTTTCCATGCTATAGTAAAGTATAGCAATTGATGTTCTTTTTAGGTAGTTAGAGATCAAAAACTCATTTATTTAGTAATTGATGTTCTAAGGTGAGTGAAACGTTAATCTTAAAAGATGAGGTTCACCAGTGATGACATGCCTACACAAAAACTAAAATGAAAGATTGGGATGATATGCCTTTACGTAGGAGCACAATCTAACAATCGGATGCCTAAAAGATCTCCATGCAATTTCAGATAGGTACATAATTGTTCCATGCGAATGCAAATATGTAAATAATTTGCCATCAACCAAACAAACAATAACTTTTACATTTGAAATAATAGAGCCTTATTAGTTTTAAAAGGTAATATACTTTACACATTGACAGTAGGGAGAAATCTGAAGAGATTAGTATTACAAATATTAAAGATAATAAATGGAATGAATTTGATTTGATTAAAAAAAAAATTATCTAAGCTAAAGATTACCATGCTTCTAATATTAGTAGTTAGTAGGCTTGCTGTAGAACAGAATAAGTGGTGTGATGATGTAGGCTGGTGTGTGTGTGTTTGTGTCTTTGTTGTCAAACCCAATCTCTTGGACCTGTTCTCTCTCTCTCTCTCTCTCTCTCTCTCTCGTTTCAATGAAATTTAGATGTCATTCTGATAATGCTTGGTAATGAATACACTGCATGTGTATTCTTCAACTTTTGGTTGTCTATAGTGCTTGGTAATGTGTTGATTCACTTTCACAACATATATATGTATGTATGTCTGTGTATGTATTTATGTATGTACATGTATATGTGTGAGTGTGTGTGTGTTGGTCACATGTTTTTCACAATGTTTACCTTCCTTCCCTGTAAGTACAAGAAGGAAATCTGTTTCTTTTGGCTGCAATAAATTGATTGTGATTGAATCAATTGTGGTAAATATTTCAGGGAAGGGAAGAAACGGATGAATACAGCAGCAACAATGTTGAAATCTCTCGATTGGATGAATATTGCCTTCCCAGTCCAGTATCCATTCTTGAACCTTCTCTTCTAGCCGAAAGTTGCAACTCTTCAGGCAGTGCTGGAAGTAATAGTGCACAAGGTATAATGATTTTGAATATAGATGGTTAATATTGGCTTTATTTGGCTGAAACAATAGCTTCAATAACCATTTATATTCAAAAGTTATATTGATTTAAATTTCAATTTTTTTATTTAAAAAGTCTTTCGAAAGTTACCAAATATTGTTTGTTTGAAAGTTACCAATTCACTAGAACTTAGAAAAAATAAATGGTCAAACTCGGGCTTTGTTTTACTCAAAGAAATTCAAAGGGGAATTTTTAAGTTTGATCGTAATTGTAGCAATTCTAAATGAAGTTCCTTCATTTATGTTTGGTAGAAAACAAGCAGTGCTCATCTGTTGAGGCTCAGGAAGTGGTTGGTTTAAAGTCATTGAGAAAGTTTTCTCCTGTTGAATCTGAGCCAGATTTATCAGATTCAGCTTCATCCACATATGCCTCCTCCTCCAATGTTGTTGCAAAGGGTTTGGCCACAGCCACATTGAAGAACAGATGTTCCATGAGCTCAACTGACTGGGAACTCGATTATATAAAGGATATACTGTGTAACGTGGAATTGATGTTCAAGGATTATGCATCAGGTCGGACAAGCGAGATCATAAATCCACACCTCTTCGATCAATTGGAAAGAAGACGAAAGCCATGCCGACAAGCAGGTGACGATGAGTTTAGATGCCTTGAGAGGAAAGTTATATTTGATTGCGTGAGTGAATGCTTGGATCTGAGGTGCCAGCGTTTGGTCGGTGGAGGATACAAGATGTGGATGAAAGGCCTGGCATTGGTGAGAAGTAAGGGAAGGCTAGCTGAGCAAGTGTACCACAGGGAAATTTGGGGTTGGAGAAGCATGGGAAATTGTATGGTCGATGAGCTTGTGGACAAAGATATGAGCAGTCAGTACGGTGGTGGTAGATGGCTCGACTTTGAAGTCGATGAATTTGCGCTTGGGGTGGAGATGGAAATGCAGATATTCAATTGTTTGATTGATGATCTAGTTGCTGATATATTCCCATGTAGTTGTCCATATTTTTGTGCTTCTGCATCTGCAATGTAAGTGTCTGAATGCACTCTCTTCAGTCACTTCAATTATATTCCTTCCCACTCCAGAGTTGGATTAGTCTCCTTCAAAATGCAAATTTTTTTTGTGTTTTTTGTGACCATTTACTGTAGGCTAGCATGGAGCAAATTTATCAACAATAAATATGCAAACTTATTATGGTGAGTAGTTTGGATAAAAATATCGGTATTATTATTAGTTTTGGTTGAATTGGTATGGAGTGATACGTAGCCACGACAGTGTAAGTGGACGGAAAAAGTATTTTGTGAATCAGTATCTAATAGGCAAATATGCAAACTTATTATGGTGAGTAATTTGGATAAAAATATCGATATTATTATTAGTTTTGGTTGAATTGGTATGGAGCAATACGTAGCCACAGCAGTGTAAGTGGACGCAAAAAGTATTTTGTGAATCAGTATCTAATAGGCAAATATCGATTATATAACAAATATATATTGAGTATATATGAGTGATTGTTATATTTTTGATGCCGTGTAATACTGTGATTTTATCATAGTCTTGAGGGATATTGGGGTGGGAATCCAATAAGGGTAACATATGGCCGATGGACACTGAATATGCTCCCTCGATGTCACCCATCTGGTGCATTGACTTTGCCTGTTTGGTGGGTTCTGGCATGCATTCAGGGATTGGCCATTATCCTTGGCTAATGGTGGGGTACCTGATGGTTTATTACATCAGGCACTTTTATGCTTAAAAAAAGTCGAGATATAAATGATATTTTGAGGATAATTTAATATTTTATTTACTAAAATAATGATATAATTGACTAAAATTACTATATATTTTTATATTAAACTAGTAATAAAATATATAATTTTTGTTTTTCATCCGAAAAATATTCAAATGTGGCAGTTAATCTTTTGATCTATTTATTTATGTGAAAAAAAAAGAAAAGAAAAATCAAAGTCTTAGGGAAGGATAATAATCAAAGTCTTTTTTGGTTTATTGGAGGAGATGGATTTTTAATTTTCTATTTTCGGGAATCATCGTTTGTCTTGTCTTCTAACTTTGAGCTATTTGGCTGAATTTAGTGACTAAACTAAATTCCAGAATAGGGTTAATATCTTTTGAAATCATTTAGCAATCTCGCTCTTTACAATCCAAAGATCTTGAAATTCCTCAATCTAATTGCAGCAGTCTTCGTCTATCCCCTCCCTCTATTCCTCTCGTGTTCGACTTCTGTCTTCATCCCCTTCTTGTCGGAACGAGTGGCCCGAGTGGACGATGCTCGATGAGGTTGGGGATTTCTAGAGTAGTTTCTTCCGAGGAGCTCTCAGGTGATTGCTTCTTACTGCTGAGTGCATCCAAAACTAATGAGGGAGTTCCTCGGGCATTCCCATCTCATGTTTTAAGGGAAGGACTTGCGTTCTAATTATTGGAGATCTGAGCAAGGAAGTTCCTCTCTATCTCCCATGCTCTTCTTCTACTTCCTCTTCTTCTCTCCCTTTGTCAGATCTTCCCTACCCGTGCGTTACCCATTCCCAGGGCCGACTGGCAGCAGCCGGCCATCACCCAGAGTGTGACAGTATCAATTGGTACTTTCATTGAGAGAAATGGCAGAGGGAGGTACAAGGCTCTGGAAGACACCATCGCCGGCGTTGCACAGGAAGTCAAGGAGGTGGCCGCAACCGTCCAACACTATTATGAGCGATTCACCCTTCAATCGACGGCTATCGAACAGATTCAGCAAGCTCTCACTGAATTCCAACAATCTTTCAGTGATATTCGACAATCCCTAAATCGCCTAGAGCGACACTCTTTCTCCTCATCTAATCCTCCCTTATTACCGACTCCTTCCACAATTCCCCTACCTTCCTTGAGTTCTACCATGTCGACCCCTCAAATCGTAAACCTACCCCTCTTTTCACCCCCACAGTTGGACACCTTCCACGCCACACCGATTCGATTGCCCAAATTAGAGGTTCCCTTCTTCGCTGGCAAAAACGTGGCGGGATGGTTGTTCCAGATGGAGCGTTTCTTCCTGTATCATTATACTTCAGTAGACCAGAAATTGACCATTGCTGCGTTTTATATGGCTAGACCTGCTCTTCAATGGTTCCAATGGATGCACGTCACTCGCCAACTATCTTCATGGGAGGTATTCTCTAGAGATCTCGAATTGAGGTTTGGTCCTTCCTCTTATTTGAATCACGAAGCCACGTTGTATAAACTTCGTCAAACTACTTCTGTGGTGGCATACATTACTGAATTCGAAGCCATTTCCACACGCACTACTGGGCTCTCTACCACTAATTTTCTGAACTGTTTCCTCTCTGGGTTACGGGATGACATCCGACGAGAATTGCAATTGTTGAAGCCGCAGACGTTGTCAGAAGCTATTGGCATGGCCAAGTTGGTGGAGGAGAAACTGGATAACAGCCATTCACTACACCCTCGTTCCCCAACTACCAAACCCCAACACAATTTTCCTCAACCATCCCCTAAAACATTACCGCCAGCCAATACACCCAACTGATTTCCCATCAAACGACACACACCAGCAGAGATGGCAGCTAGACGAGAAAAGGGCCTATGCTTTAATTGTGACGAACGATTCACGCCGGGCCATAGGTGTAAACCTCCCCAATTTCTATGTATGTCGGTGGAGGAACGCAGCTTTGATGGGCCGACAACAACCGCAACAGAGACTCTAGTAGCCAAAGGAGAAAATTCAGCCGATCCAAGCCTAGAAGCTGAACCCCTTTGGCCGGCTCCTGATCATGCTCCCACTATTTCTCTGCATGCTCTAGAGGGCCGCTTTGTTCCCTCTACCTTGCGGTTGCAAGGATTTATCATGGGCCATCCTATCGTTATTTTGGTGGACCGTGGTTCTACCACAATTTCCTTCAAACACGCATGGCCAAACATTTGGGGCTCCCAATTGAACCATCCCAACACCTCAATGTCACAGTAGGGAATGGTGATTCCCTTCACTGTGAGCGACTGTGCACCAATGTCCTTACCACCGTGGGAAAATCTCAGTTCAAGGTTGATCTATACCTGCTTCCTATATATGGTGATGATATCGTGTTTGGAGTTCAGTGGTTAGCCTCAATTGGACCGGTGCTCTTCGACTATACAGCACTGTGGATGCGCTTTCAACATGAGAGAGGCTCGATCACATTACATGGACTACCAAAGGCAACCATGGCCACCATGACACTCGGCCAATTGTGAAGAGGAGAAGTCACCCAGTCAATTGCCACATATTTCCAACTCACAGTACAGATGACTACTGGGGAAGTGCTGACCAATGACTCGCAGGATATCTTCCCTCAATTTAAATTTCCCTCACAACTTACCACAGAACAGGCCAACGCCCTACAATCTCTCTTCTTATCCTTCATAGATGTGTTCTCCACCCCACATGGCCTACCTCCTCATCGCGCAATAGATCACCGCATACCGCTAGAACCAAATTCTTCCTCGGTAAATGTGAGGCCATACAGTTACCTCCATTTCCAAAAAACTGAAATTGAGAAATTGATCCAAGACATGCTGGAAGAAGGAATAATCCAGCCGAGTACAAGCCCTTTCTCCTCCCCTGTTCTGCTGGTAAAGAAGAAAGACGAAAGTTGGCAATTTTGTGTTGATTACTGGGCCTTGAATGCGATCACCATAAAGGACCGCTTTCCTCTACCAACTGTCGATGAGTTACTGGATGAACTTTGCGGTGTGAAATTCTTCTCCAAGCTAGATTTGAGAGCAGGCTATCACCAGATGAGAGTTAACCAGGAGGACATACATAAAACGGCATTCCGGACTCACGAAGGCCACTATTAATTCCTAGTCATGCCGTTTGGACTTTCTAATGCTCCTTCAACGTTCCAGGCCGAGATGGATACAATATTCCAGCCAGTCCTCCGGAAATTCATTCTAGTATTTTTGATGACATACTAGTATATAGTCCATCCTCGGAGCATCATCTTCAGCACCTCTAGCTGGCTCTACAAATATTGTGGGACAACTCCTTCTATGCCAAACCATCGAATTGTGAGTTTGGGTGTTCTTCTATAGCTTACCTGGGCCATGTGGTGACTGACCAGGGAGTAATGGTGGACCCAACGAAGATTGAAGTCGTAAAAAAATGGCCCTCGCCGGTGAATGTCAAGCAACTTCGCGGGTTTCTGGGGCTGGCTCGTTATTACCGCCGATTTATGACACGTTATGCACAAATTGCCTCACCACTCACTCAACTGTTCAGGAAATCGGCATTTGTCTGGAATTCAGCAGCAGAGTCAGCTTTCCAAGCTCTCAAGGATGCCCTCACCACCACCCCAATTTTAACTCTACTAAACTTTACACATCCCTTCACCATCCACACGGATGGCTCCGGCACCGGTATATGAGCCATTCTGACACAAGCAGGCCATCCAATTGCATTCTACAACAAACAGATCTTCGCCAGGTTACAGAACTCTTCCACATATGTCATGGAACTATGCGCGATCGTGGAGGCAGTACGAAAATGGCGCACCTACCTTCTGGGGTCCAAGTTCATTATACAAACAGATCACCAACCCCTTAGGCCTCTGTTAGAGCAGACAATTCACACTCCGGACCAACAATGTTGGATCGCCAAGCTCTTAGGCTACGACTTTGACATCATATACCGACCGGGAAAGGAGAATGGACCTGCGGATGCTCTGTCTCGGCGACAAGATCCATCTTATCATGCTCTACGGGTTATTTCTCGACCAATATTGGCACTGTTAGAGGCATTGCGACACTTTCACCAGCGTAGCTCTACCTCCATCAACCTCATCGCTTCCATTCAAACCCAGCCAGGTGCCCACGCTGATTATTCTGTGAAGGAGGGACTCATCTTCTACCGAGCAAAAATTCTGGTACCACCAAAATCAGCATTGCAAAACCTTATTATGCAAGAGTATCATAAGTCGCTCATTGGGGGTCATGGAGCTTTTTAGCGCACCTTCACCCGTATTGCCCACATTTTCTATTGGCCCCAAATGCGCTGGGATATCCGCGAGTTCATCCAGCAATGCTCAATACGCCAGCAAGTCAAGCCCTTCACGACAGCACCTCAAGGTTTACTGCAACCCCTTCCTATCCCAGGAAAAATATTTGGAAATCAGTTTCTGTGGATTTCATAACTCATTTGCCCCCTTCTCATGGACAAACTGTGATTCTGGTTGTGGTAGATCGCCTCTCCAAATACTCTCATTCTCCAATATGCACACAGTTTACAGCCCAAAACCTTGCCGCAGTATTTGTTAAAGAAGTGTGCCGATTGCATGGTTTTCCCGTAGAGTTGGTGACCAACAGAGACCCTTTATTCCTGAGCCACTTTTGGCGTGAGCTGTTCAAACTTCAAGGGACCAAGCTGGCCACCAGCAGCGCATATCACCCGCAATCGGACGGGCAAAAAGAGGTTGTGAATCGTTGCTTAGAGGACTACTTACGCTGTTTTGTGGCTGACAACCCTTCTTCCTGGGTTCAATACCTTCCCTGGGCTGAATGGAATTACAACACCGCCTGGCATTCTTCAATTAAAATGAGCCCCTTTGAGGCGGTTTATGGACGATCACCCCCTTCCTTGCTAGACTACACACAAGGAACCTCCGCAGTGGCTGCAATAGATGAGCTCCTCACTGAACGAACACATCTCATGCTCTCAGAGCCAACCTGCAAAGGTCCTAGCAGCGCATGAAGCAAAAGGCCGATGCTCACCGAACCGATAAGGTGTATCAAGTTGGCGATTGTGTTTTGGTAAAACTACAGCCTTACCGACAATCCAATGCGGCCCATCGCCAATCCAACAAATTGGCTAAACGGTTTTATGGACCCTTCCGTATTCTCGACCGCATTGGGCCGGTGGCTTATCGGGTTCAACTATCAGACAGTTCCAAGATACATAATGTTTTCCATATTTCCTTACTAAAGCACTTCAAGGGGGATCCTCCAATTGCACCAATGGATCTTCCTTAGGATGGCCACGGTTCCCACCCTCTCTTATATCCTGCTGACCTTCTGGGTTTCCGGAAAGTCCTCATCCATGGCCAATTCATTCCACAGTTTCTGGTTCAATGGCAAGCGCAATCTCCAACCAAGGCTACCTTGGAAATTGCAATCGATTTCATGCATGATTTTCCTGAGTTTAACCTTGAGGACAAGGTCATTTTCGATGGAGACGGCAATGTTACCGGTTTGATTAACAGTGATGCTTCGGCTGTACGGAAGAGCACTCGGGTCTCTCAAGCACCTATGCGATTACGGGATTATATCCGGGATTGACCCGGAATGTCGGAGCCAGGGTCTTCCACGGATATACTGCTGTACTACTTATTTTTCATTATTTTTCCTTTACTGTTATACTGCTTGTTTCTGTTTTGCTTATTAT
>JAOVVI020009545.1:0-13553 GCA_028571085.2 Nepenthes alata
TTCAAAGGAGGTCAAATTATTTGGTGACTGGTATTTTGTGATGGTTGTGTGCATCTAGGAGGAGCAGGATGCACGAAGAATTGAGGGAATTAGATCTTGGTGATTGTGATATTCTACCATGGTTGTGTGCATATAATTGAAGCATAATGCAATAATTAAGGAACAGGATCTTGTGTTTCATACTCAACTAAATGGGCATATTGAGAGGGTTAGGCTTGATGTAGTGGGTACAGTAGCTCCATCAATACTTGAAAATTATGGGTTCATATTACGGAAATAGTCTTTTTTTATAGTGTAGGGTGAAGGCTATGCATTATCTACCGTCCTTGCCTTGTGTGCTAAATCACCAATTTTCTTAATATTTGACATAACCAAAAACAACGGTTTCTTCTTAGGAACTTAATTTACACTCTTGCACAGTGTTTTTTCCCTTCGCAGAAGAGCCAAGTGAAACACAATGTCTGTTTACAGACTTCATCTGATATTGTTATCTTGACTTCAGGTTGATAAGGCGCCCTGGGAGGGGTGGAGACAATGGTAATTACCATGTGTTTTTATTTGGACAAAAATGAGAATGTGATAGCAAGGCATGAGTGCAAGTAGCACTGTACCTGTTTCCCTATGGTTGAAGTGATGATATTGGAGAAAGTTTATTCAGAATAATTTTGTCATATTTTGTGCATGGCAATCCAAATGGTTTCCTTTCTACAACTAGAGGGCCTGTATCAGATTGATTTGAAGCAAATTTGTCAGTTTATGCATGGTAGTCCAAATAGCACCATACCAAACGGTTTATGCAGGATTTTATTCTTAATTTCTCCATGCGTAAGCATATAAAGTACATTTGCACACATTGTTATGAAATCAAAGATAATTTATAATATTATAATCATTCTTTTGTATAATGTTTGACAGTTTGGAGTATATAGATGTAGAGTGTCCAAAATTATGTGTTCTCATGATGAGTATGTAAAATTGAATCTCGACACAATGTAATGTTGTTCTATTATAATCTAAAGCTTAGGATTTAAATCGTTGAAACGGCCTATGAATATTTGAGATTAGAGTATTTAATTTTCCCTTTGACCCCACGATTTGAGACTCTTATATATTCGGCCACTCTTTCTGTTTAGATTATAGATAAAAATATCGGTCGATATATATTAGTGTGGACGCTTATGATACCAATATTTTTCGATTTTATAGCAATATCACTATATATGGTCATGGTTATTTTGTTCGTATAGCTTTCCCTTAAAAAGCTACCTTGAAGGGAAAATGAATACTTCATATTTATAAATAGGTCATGTTTTCACCTAATTAATATAGGATAATCAACCTCACAACATAACTCCGAAAAAGAGTTGCCCATGCCTCTATATGAGGGCATTGGTATGGATTTCCATAGGCAGTGCGGCTGTTAAGTTTTGTTGTCATGCCAACTCCTTCCAAGATATTGCTCGCTTTGATGAAGGCGATGACAGCCTTGGTTTCCTATTTAGTGTGGTTATATCCTTGAAATAGATCCCTAGAGGGAGAAGGAAGCCTTTGTACTTACAAGTAGAAGGCTATCTTTTCACTCAACTAATATTAAATAATTCACCTCATAGTATAATTTCATGGAAGAGGTGATCATATCGTGAGATGGGGTGGTAATATAGATTTCTATAGATAGCGCCAATGTTGAGTTTTGACATTAAGCTGACTCAGCTGTTGTTTGCTTTAGGAAGGCATGGCAATACAGTCATCGTTGCCTTGTCTACATGGTTCTATTCTTGAAAAGATAATTTAAAAGGAGAAGGATGTCTTATTACTTATAAGTAGGAAGTTATGTCTTTACTCAACTAATGTAAATCCACCTCAACAACAGGAATGCATTATTACAAGAGAACTTCTGTTAGGAGAGTCAACTTAAAGTATAGTTAATGATTGGGATGAGGAAAACAGTAGATGGTGCCTATTGATGATGAATTTCAGAGTATGTGCATAAAAAGCACTTGTCCAATGGTAGATATCTGAAAATACTTTGCTGTAGGCAAATGAAAGAGGATCTAAGTACACAATAGATGGCATAGAGCCAATGATAAAATCAGCTATGATTGACACGCATTGGGTACTCAATCCATCCACACTTTTTACAGAAAGCAACCAATAAAGATAAATAGACATGGAGATGGCTGGTTAAATAAGGAAGCAGCAAATTATTCAAGACACTGAGGTAGGCAATTGCATTCTTGCAATGGTCTGTTGTGAAGTTTGGGCTGAGTCCACCATGAAAATAAAAAGTAGTTGCATATGTTGGCCTATCTGCATTGGACACAAACCAGTAAAATGGCGGTTGAATTGTTCTTTGTGAGAGCAGCAGAAACTGAATCTTGTGTCTTCCTTATGAATAGCTGATTAAAGCTCTTAAAAAGCCGAACCTCAGATGCCTCTTTGTACTCCTGGAGCTGTTGGTAAAGTCATTTTCTGGGGGAATGAAGTGCAACTCAGTGTTGGGCTACCACTTGCCCATTCAATTGTTGATGTCAATACCCATCGCCTATGGGACCATTCTCACCTGGAAAAAGGGTTATTGTCTTTAATCTAGGTCTTTTATGAAAGGCATATGAACAGGAAATTTCCTTTGACACTAATGATGTGAAGTTACCTTGCCAAAGAAGAGGATAATGAACAAGCTAGCTGAATCTTTGAAAGAGAAGAAACTAGCTGTCATTGAGGGTGTAGGGACTTGCTGTGAATTTGTTACACAATGTGTTCGATAGAAAATCTTGGTTGTGTAGAGAGGGTGAAGGCCAAAGATTTTGTTGTATACTAGTAAGAGTTCTAGTAAATTAATATTGTGCCAGGTATGGTTGGTTATCCTGTTAGCATTGATTGTATCACCATTCTGGATGCATGATCTAGAAAGGAGAGCGGATTTTGCATCTTAGTGAGCCAACTAATTGATCCTTTATGTAATGTGGTTTCCTATTCTAGCACCATTCCTCAAGTCTTCTTGCTTAAAGTTGGAAAGGGAAGAGTTGTTCGACAATTAGGCATATTGTTGAAAAATATACTCCATCTTGGCTGTGAGCGTGATATAAGAAGTTGGTCAAATTTCTATTAAATCCAAGATTCAGGTTATAATTCTTGAAGCATCATCTAGCTCGTACACTGAAGTTTTAGCAGAGAAGAATGCAATAGAACTTACGAGGTGAGTGGGAATGAAAAAAATATACTGTCGAATTGTGTAGAAACCTTAATTTATATCAAGGATTTTTTTCTTCTGATTTTTTGGTTGTGGGTGTAGAACTGCATAGGAAAAGAAGCATTACGCTCTTTTTGCTACGTAAAGTTGCGATGGAAGAATCTAAGACCCTCAGTGCCTCAACCAACTTATGGTCTATTTTGATTATCTATTAGAGCTACTATTGAAAATCATCTACGAATCATCCCCCAAAGAAAAAATTTTCAAAAAAGCTTATTTTATTTCATTGACAGTGCTTGGGTTTTCCCAGCAAATTTCAATTCCGAGCTATTTGAAAATTACCCCTGAAGTTCTTTTGAAAGAGCTCCAAATTGTAGCTTTTCCTAGAAGCACCTTTTGAAGTCAGTAACAAACACCCCCAAGCTTAGGCTTCATTGATACTTTGGGGCTTGTTTAGCTCATAGGATGCTTACTCAAAGGGGGAAAAAATCTCAGGCTTTCGTATTGTTTGGCGTATTATCTATTGGCATATTCCGTAATCATGTCTGGTCCTTCATTGGCGTCGTTCGTTGGTTTATTTCCCTTTTTTCAGAAGCACTGCATTAGATTCTCGCTCGAAGATTGTCATCGTACATCTCCTGGTATCCATGCCTACCCTTCGCTTGACCTACGCTCGAGCATCAATTCCAAAGAAGTTTGAGGCAGGCTCAACCTGCGTTCGTGCGCCGATTCCAGAGAAGATGGAGCACAAGGCACGCTCCACCTGCGCTCAAACACTGATTCCAATGAACCTAGTGTCCGGAGCTCGCCCGAGCTGCGCTCGACCGTTGGGGCGCGTATTCATTGTAACCCTACTGTGTACTCGTGCCGAGCTTGAGCGCCACGGTACACATGTCTCCGATGGTCATATTTTTTAACCTAATTTTTTAGCCTCTCTATTAATGTCTATCTTATTCTTTTTGCCCTAGACTTCCAGAGAGATTTTTGGATAGCCGTTTCAGCGAAAATAACTCTCTCTTTTGCTTGTTATTTGCTCTATTTGAGAAAACTTGGCCTCAACTATTATGCTTCCACTATAAGTTTTCTCACCTCATTTTGTTTTGTATGAACCTCTTCTTGTCTGTTAACCTTTGTTGATGACATCGGTGGTGTAGAAATTGGGCTCCAGTGGTATGCGGTGATTCGACAGATCGTGAAAGAAGATTGACAAGAAAATCAGCAGGCATCCGGTTCTATTACAATGGGCAAATTCAATGAGTTTCTTAATAGGGGTCATAAGATAGGAGTAAGCCATCTAAGTTAATACGTTCGTACCATTTGGTCTATAAGTTGACTTTCTTAGTGTATATCTTTCTTGGCCATTAAAATTCGAAAAATTTTACTCGATAGTTGTGAATTAAGATTTTTCTTCATCATCAAAAATTGTGCATTTATTGTTATTCTTTATTGTTTTATATTATACGAATTTTATTGGTCATTTTATCTAAATTTGAATATACTTTACATGTATTTTATATTCTTATTCTTTATATTCCGCAAAAAGAAAAAAGGGTTGAAACATAAATGGTGATTTGGAATGCCTAGTTCCTTTCACATATCACCGGTTCAAAATAAAAGAATACTTCGAAATGAGAGAGAAAAGATGGCCATATCACACCACTGACCATCAACTGTATGGCTTCTTTATGCGGAGCCTACAAGCTATCATTAGCTGCGATTACTCAGCTGCTGAGTCTCATATCATATGGATCCAACGCCTGTTTGATCTCTTGACCCACGTCTATATGTGTGATTGTAGTGCGTTTTTTGGTAAAGTAGTCATTATTACATAGGTTCAATAGTTAGAAGCAGTAAACACTAGTAAGGGTTTTTGTCAGAATACATAGGCTTGTGACGTGTGCAGGCTTTGAGTGTCTTTGAGTTCACCTTGTCGTGGCTCTAAGTCGGCTATGGTACCACTTTAATGACTTTGTTTCACATTCAAAAGAACCAGTCACTATCAATGTGGGACATATGACCGTCGCATCCTGGCACACCCATTCTAGAACTCACCACGTGCTAGACTAACAATTAATATTGTATTGACAGCTCCCTGTGGCTCCCTTGCAAAGGGGTGATAGCCCTCCCTTATTCAATCAAATGTGGCTGACTGAATCTCATGGAGCTGTTGATTTTCCTTCTGAGAAAGGAATCCCCACTTTGATCACGTGGAGTCATGGGGGCAACACTGTTGCAGTGGAAGGATCTTGGGACAACTGGACGTCAAGGTTAGATTTACAAAATCATGGTCATGAAATATGTGAACATCTTACCATGCAGAAACCAACAAGATGCTTATTCTTCTCGCAGGAAGATTCTGCAAAGGTCTGGTAAGGACCATTCCTTACTTCTCGTCCTGCCATCAGGTATATACCATTACAAGTTCATCGTCGATGGTGAATCAAAATATATGCCAGATCTGCCGTATGTTTCTTATGACATGGGACATGTTTGCAATGTCCTTGATGTCCATGTAAGTATCATTCTGCTACCCTTTTTGGTTTTGTTTGTTGTCTCTCATAGCACAGCTTTTGTAGGTAGCCCTGAGCCTAAACAAAAATTTTACCTTGTATTATAGGTAGGTCTACGTATCAAACAACTTGTTTGTCAGCCTTGTGCTTGATTTAGGACCTGCCGTATTGGTTTCTTTTTTCCTAAAGCGGGTCTGCTGTAAGACCCTCCTCTGTACCCAACCTGCCCCACTGTCATCCTAAAATTAAGGCCTTCAAGGTGAAGAATGCACGTGGATTGTCATGTGATCGTCAAATATATTTATACAAAATATTGGGACAGCTACCTATGACTAAAATAACTTGTCACATTTGGCAAATTTTATATGACATTTGACACATCTGGCAACTAAAAGCATGTGCTTAAGGTAGGTGTATTTGAAATGAATGACTAAAATAACCTGAGAAAATAAAATAAGAAATGAAACATTTATAACAAGTTAGAAGTAGAAATTGTAGAAGAAAAGACGAGGAAAGAATATTAAGATATTTTGGACAGTTGAAATGTAAGCCTACTAATCAGGAAAAATAATTTTGATCGATACTAATAAAAATGGTAGATGTCCTAGAAATCTGGGGATGAGCTAGTAGGCAAGGATGCTTTCAAATTTTAGAGTTTGCCTTAAATCACGAAAACTGGAGGAAGAGAATTCATTTAGATGGCCCATTTGGTTGGACTCTTTGATTTTTTTTTTTTTTTTTCTGTTGGCTAATGCCAAATCATTTTGAGAAACTAGAATGCTCGAGAATATATTTATTGATTAATGTATTTCAAATGTTGGTATCTCCCCTAGAAGGATGTGCATATGTGGTTCCAGATAATTTATGTAATTAGATTATAGCTTTGGAAGTTACAAGAATAATTCTAGGACCTTTACCCAAGTGGGCTATGGAATCAGTAGGATGAGGGACATTTGAGCAGATGTGTTCCATACTGTGCTATTACCATTTCGGTCCCTTTTGTCTTTTTTAACCGTGGATTATGGGACCAACTGAGGATGCATCTTAGTGTTATTATAATGCTGTCATATGGGATCTAATAATCACGGGTTCAACCCCTAAAAACAGTCCTTACATAATATAATATAAGGATGTATATAATATATATATATCAAAAAGTGGTTCTAATGTTAGTCCAAACATGTGCATACGTGATCTTGGTGCACCAGCGTTGCTCTTTTTTAATCGTGCATAATGGGAACGCCGTAGTGAAGCACAAACTATTCATCGGATCAACAAGCCTCGATGCTTTTTTACGCCTTTCTTTTCCCCTTTTTGTGGTACTTCCAGCTAAATAAAATGTGTATTTCTTTAAAATACATGCAGGATTATGTGCCGGAAAGCCTAGATAGTGTGGCCGAGTTTGAGGCTCCAATGTCGCCGGACTCGAGCTATGATCAGGCGTTCCCAGGAGAGGACGATTTTGCAAAGGATCCAGTAGTGGTTCCTCCCCAGCTGCACCTAACAGTTCTTGGCATGCAAAATTCGGTTGAACCTGCTGCTGCTTCTTCGAGGCCCCAACACGTCGTGCTAAACCACCTCTTCATAGAGAAAGGTTCGGCTTCTCAATCTGTAGTTGCTCTCGGCTTAACCCATAGGTTCCAGTCGAAGTACGTCACTTTTGTCCTCTACAAGCCATTTAAAAGGTGAACAGTCCCGCCCCCTCTCTGTTTTTTTTTTTTTTGTTGTTCGTTTTGTTATTATTATTTCTATTTTTTGTTTTACCCCCGTTTTTGGACGATGCAAACCCTGTAAAGGAAGAAGAAGCTCTTTCACATCAATCTTGTGAAAGTGCTGTTGTTTATATAGCTCCATTACTAATTTAACTAATCACCCAATGCTCTTTTGTATAAATACAGAGGTGGTGGATATCTAAATGCCTGTATACTTGGACCCTTTTGGGTATGTAGATCATGCATGGCTTTTATGATTTTCTGAGTTATCCTTTTCATTCAAAGTATTGATCAGATCCAAATTAAAAGCATTTTGTGGATATATTTCAAAAAAAAAAATTGAATTAAAAAAAAACAAGAACAGTGAAATTAGGGCCACCTTTATCAGATAGGGAGGGGTTGGTAAGGAGTACTGACATATAACAAAATGTTATGGGGTTTATTGGGTAACAGTATTAGGAAGTTTCTAACCACTTATTTATGACACTTAGCAAAATGTCAAAGAGTATTTAAAACAGTGAGTTCGGCCGTCTATGTTAACCCGCTCAGAGGATAGAACATAGAGCTGCTCCCCTTCGAGACTTGGCCCTGCGCCTAGAATTCAATTTCTGGCCCCACTCTTCTTTTCCCCTTTTCCTCCTCCTGCTTATTTTTGCATAAACAATGGAATAAAAAAAAAAAGCAATGCCCCAATCACAAATTTTGTAATTGAAGAACAGAATTACAAGCTAACCCAGCAAGAGAAATATAATAAATACACTAAAGATGTTATACTTCCGCAGGCTAATAGTATCATGTAAAAGTCAAATAAAGGTGGCTAACTAGCATAGGCTTTAACTCTTAGGAAAGTTCAGGATCTTTTATGAATTTCCCGTAGAAACAATTTATAATAAGCTTGTAAAAAAGGGGTGAAAAGTACATGGTCGAAGAAGTCAGGGGAGCATCTTGTTTATTTAGTAGGCCATGTAAGGCTTGAGTGACCAAACTATTGAAATCTTGTTAATTTTTGGGAAGTTTACAAAAATGCTTATTTTTAGGGGGGAGAATACACACATATTTTACAAACTTAATACACAAATAGTAGACACGCAACAAAGTAGCCAAAAAAACCTATCTATCAATATTTCAAAAGATTTGCCATTAAGTCCCTCTCGTGAGGATAGGGGTGAGGAAAGAGACCCACCATTAACGTCACTTTCAAGGATACGAAGAGGCTTATCCTTTTGCACCGACCAAGAAGAAACAGACTAACATTTTAAAATGTGTTATTAGGATATGATGTAATGTTTCAAGACCGCTAAAGGATATCATCAAATATTTTTCATTTAAAATTAGCTAAAAGTTTTCGAGATAAAACTGCCCTCTAAAGTTGCTACTATCCATCAATTATTCAACCAAGCCAAAAGGCTAGACAACTAGATGATGCTTTAGTTAAAAGAATATATATATCGCCTATGCTGGAGCGGCTCTATTTGGCGGCCTACGGAGATCATCAGATCATAATCATCCGTACCATGACCACAAAGAATTCATCGATCAGAAGGGTTTTGATCGAATTCAACACCAACAGCTCCATCACAATTAGGGATTTTGTTTGTCACATATTTCTTAGGAAAACTGGACCTGCAGCCTATACTATATATACAAATAGTATTTTCCCTACATGGAGAAAAAAATTATAGAAATCAAAACGACCCAAAGACATGAACTTCAATAACTCTAGGTAGCGGACAATTTTGTTAGTGTACCTCACTTCTCGGTTGAACTTTAACAATTTTAACTTTGGTAGTGGAGATTTTTGCTAGTGTTCATCACTTATCAGTTTTTGTCAACCAAAAACTGTGACATCCTTAATGCCATAATTGATCAGTGAATTTTTTTGTGTTGGGTCGATCTAAAATTCAGAACCCTTGAACCGTAGACTCATAGAAGAATGTAAATCAACCAAAGATCACGAATGCAACTAAACATCTGACCCGCCAAATGTTCAAATGACCAAACTGTTGGAAATACAAAACACTGAGGCGATTAATAGCTCGGTAATTAATTAAACTAGGCATTAAATCCTGACGAATGATAATATTAACCATGGGATAAACAGATGCATTTAACAGACAATCACATCAATCAAAGGCATTAAATTCTGAACAATTACAATCTTATGTAACGGCTGGATAATTCAGCCAGCATAACGCCTCCATTAATGCTCAATTATGCCAATTCCAGCAAGAGGCACTAATTGGCTATCTATCTATACACACCATCTACCCTCATTCGAAAGGGCCTGAAAAAAGAAACTGAGCAAGCAAATATAGAACTCTAATCCTCTAAATACTTGCAAACTTATATAATATAGGAGCCAAGCCCACCAATCGACACTCTTAAACCAAAAAGAAAAAGCTAGAGGGAAATTGTGATCCTTATTCTTCTATAAGTTCTCTATGATTTTCCACATTCCGTCTAGTTTCTGAAATCGGGATACAGCCTAGAAGATTTTGAAAGCAATCACTGGCTAGCAGGACATCCATAGGTTAGCTATCCAGGAACTATAAAAAATTAGTCATCATATCTCCAGCATAAAATTTACACCAAACAACCAGTTAACACGTGCCATTAAGTGGGAACATGCCCCTGAAGCAAACAACTGTCACAACTAAAATTAGCTCGCGGACGATACCAATAGAGCACAGTATAGCTCGACAAGGTAAGAACTCCAGAACATCCGATTCAGTAAATAAGGCCGTATCTGATTCTCAGAAAGAGAATCAAGAGACCTGGCTTAACCACACTAAAATAAGTACATAAGAAACAACACACACACGGACCACAGGGAAATCAACAAAAATACTTTAATGGTGAAATATAAACAAAATTTTGTCATTGAAAATCATTAAACCCGAATCCAGTTGTTCTAGAAGCTGAAAACACAGTACGGCTAAGAAACAAAAAAACATTATCAACGCAAAATATTAGACAGAGCAAACAAGTAGACACTATAGCAACAGTAACTAGGAGACCAATGCAAACAAAGAAACAAGCCACCATCAAAAGTATAATAGGGCTAAATGTAAATATCCTAGAGATAAGAATTTAAAATCTTATCAAACTTATCTGCCCTGTTCCTTTGCAGTTAAGATTTTGAGTTAACTGATTCTCACTTGGCCATCATAATTTTCACAAACTCCTCATAGTTGATCTGGCCATCACCATCTACATCAGCCTCGCGGATCATTTCATCAACTTCCTCGTCTGTCAGCTTCTCACCAAGGTTGGTCATAACATGTCGAAGCTCAGCTGCAGAGATAAAACCATTCTGATCCTTGTCAAAAACACGGAAAGCTTCCTTGAGCTCCTCCTCAGAATCGGTGTCCTTCATCTTCCGGGCCATCAGATTGAGGAACTCCGGGAAATCAATTGTCCCATTTCCATCGGCATCAACCTCATTTATCATGTCTTGAAGTTCTGCTTCAGTTGGATTCTGTCCCAATGAACGCATAACAGTTCCAAGTTCTTTTGTGGTGATGCAGCCTGTATCAACAGAATGCCTATAACATCAATATGACCATTGCAACTGCGGGATAGGATATTTCTCTTGAAAAAGAATGGTAAGGCAAAGGGCATAACAATAATCATCACATTATAGCCTCAGAAAATAGTTAAGGCCAGGCAAGCATGAACCACAGACATCCAACTACTACCGATTCAACAAATTACAGTGTACATATGTCTATTCAATCCTTTCTAAAATCCCATCATTGTTCAAGCATGGTAGCCATCATCCATGTGCACAAAGGCAAAAGGCACAGTTCATGCTAAGGTGAACATAAAGACAATGATATGCAACCACGATCCTTAACCTTCAGATCACATAAAGTGATCCCCAAACAACTACATGATTATTCATCAATTGAATGACAGTATTTCATCAAAGTGATTCCTTCACACTGTCGATTTAGAAGCACGGAAATTACAAGAATCTCCTTTTGTCTCCAATAACAGGTGCATTTGAAAGGGTAATTTCCTTTAATTGCTCAAAGAATCCCAATGATCAGCATTATTGACAATAAAGTAGATCATACATGACTCGTTCCCAACAACTTTCCTATCAGAAAAGGAAAGCGATGGACAAAGCATGAGGATGCTCCCTTTACAGATTTAGAGGCTCAAGTAACTTAAGAGAAAAATGTAAACGTATATATTTAGGTAACCATTTTGGAAAAATATTAATGGCCATCAAAAATTCCTTTTCATAGCCCAAGAAAATTAGAAGAATTCAAATTCCAGATTTTCACAAAAACAAGCCCAGTTCATTAGATGCTCACTAAATTATTTAATTGGACACAGGTTCTTATAAGGCAGCTGTTTACGCCCCCCGACCAGAGAGATTAAATCCATGTATTGTCAAATCGAACCCACAATATGATAAAAATGAAAAAAATAAAGGCGTAATCATGAAAAAAGGGCATAATCTTTTACAGCAGACGTATTAATAAAACAATACAAAATGGGGGGTGAGGATTAAATAAAGAGAGGCAACAACAGGTATAGTACACAAACAGATCTGAAGTGAAATATCAAACATGACAAGCAAAGAAAAAAACAAACCATCGTAGTTGATTCTTGAAATTGAACATGTAATCGAAAAATACAAACAGGCACACGAAAACATGAAGAAAACGAAATCAGACCATCGCCGTCCTTATCGAAGAGGCTAAACGCCTCCTTGAATTCGGCGATCTGCTCGTCTGTCAACTGATCGGCCATTCTACTGGTGGAAAAGGGGGTTACGACGACGAACGGACGCGAACAGGCTTGACCTAGTTTACAACATCGAGCACAGTATATATAACTCGAGAATTGTAAATGGAGAGAGAGAGAGAGAGAGTGACAGAGGGGAGATGTGGTGGGCCCAAATGGTTGGGCGGCAGATGCTCCGCCCATTAGCAAGCAATCCCTTTCATCCATTCCCTTCTTTCAAAAAGAAAACAAGCATCTCCTAATTATTCAACCAGAAAAATCAAAAACTACATTAAAAGTTTATGTTATTCTATTACAGTAATTAAATAATCTTAATAAATAATTGTTACATATCTCAATAACTAAAATATTTAATATATATTATGAAAATAACACAGCATTGTTTTAATAAATAATCAGTATCTTATTAAGTAGCACAGTATTTTTTTATATATTGTATGATTTTTCATAATTGAAATTTCAATCTTTAGATTTCTATGATCATGCTTAATACACCCATAGACTTTTACTATTTATTGAAAAGACATCCTATTACTTGTTTTGATATGACATGGGCAGTTAAAAAGCATATGGTATAACTGATGTGCAGGTAATAAAAATAACAATAATTAATCAAATTTATGCCTTTACTGATTATAAAGCTAGACATAAAATAGTAGGCCATTGTTAGGATTATATTTACTGAGATAACCTTCTATTTAATTATTTGATATTATACATATGCACGTGAAACATTAACTGGCATATATACAATGAATAACGTATACTTACAATGAGATTATTATTTGATATGTGAGATCTTATTGCTTTATTATAATATCAATCTTTTTTGCTCAAAATAATCACTTTATTTTAAAAAATATAGACATGCTACATATTCGTCGTATGTTTGAGTTTAGATTTAATCTCATATTTATATCAAGCTTTCAACTTACGAAAATACATTTAATTTAATCTCCTACTTATACTTGCTAATATAAGTAAATTATACAAAAAGTTTAGCATATAAATTTGATACGCCACTTAACTTATTTCACGTAAAACTTCTGATTGATTAGATAAAACAAAGAAAATTGCATTTTAATATCAATTATGACAGAATAAATACTATCTAAGCGTATTAAAAGTTCAAAATAAAAAAGCATACAATTTGCTTTGGACAATGAAGGAGTACACGCCTAGTTTACTGTTATTCTATTAACTTTTTCCCAAAAGCTTTACGCTCTTAACAATTAACGTCTTCCTCAATTTCCAAGGGACTCGGATTTGCCGATGCAAACGCAAGAAGCTCCTCATCGCATTCAAACAAGTTCATGACTCGATCTTCCAAACTGACCCACGCCTCTACTGCGTCCCCTTTCCTGCCGTCACACAAAAAAATAC
>JAOVVI020009546.1:0-13162 GCA_028571085.2 Nepenthes alata
TTTACAATTACTTCACTGATACCAAGAGGTTTCCACAAGGTCTTCCGGCGGAATGCAATATCAGTTCTTGAAACTACACAAATCTTTATGCGTCAGGATGTCACATAATCTATCGAGTCTGTATTTAGTTAATTTTTTTACAAATCAATTCTTTATTGTATTGTGTAAAGAAATTAAGGTGTTCATTAAAAAAAATGAAAATAAATGATTTTTTCAATGCTTATTTATTTTTTATATTTTTTATTGGTGAGTTAATAGTACATAAAATATCAATAATAACTCTAAAATAAAATATTTTAGAGTATTTATTAAGTACCGAGGATCTGAATATTGTACGGATGAGAGTTGATATTGGTCGATCGTTTGTAATTCTCAAGTTCCATGAGTCTGCGAAATCAAATCCTATGCAACACAAATAACAATCAAAGGATTGGCAGATTTCACCTCCTAATATATCATCTGACGTTTAAGTCAATATTTTAATCATACTTAAAAAAAGAAAATAAAATACAATTTATTATTATGGCCGTCTTTGTTTAGATAGAGAATTTTAAACGTTCTATGTCTTTTTCTCCTTTTTCTTCTTTTTCTTTTTGACGGTGGAATTCAACATTTACAATTGGTGGTGGGCGGTTAATTGTTACACGGTTTTAACTATGTGAACAGATAGTTAACATTTATTCCTATCAGGAACAGTTATGATTAATGTCTGCTGTTTGTTTAAACAATCATCTCGACCACTAGACTGAATCTTGGAAATTGGGCCGTCCAGACATAATGTCTCACTCAGACAAATGGATGGTGCTATCATAAAGTACTGTTGATCCGATAAGCACAAATTACCCATAATTAAATTGGGCTTCCTTATTTGCGCCTATAGATCTCATACCCATCACTAGCTCCACATAGTATGATGTTAAAGATTTTGCTTTCTGGTCTGTAGATCAAAAATGCCCGAAGACCAGAATAAAACTCCCGAGGATAAAAGGGCCTCAAAGGGAATTGAAATAAGGGAACTATCGGCCATTTTGCCTGGCAATAAAGAGGTCTCTGTTGAATCCAATTCTGAAGATGAGACAACTATAAATATATTAATGAAGAAGAAACGATTATTAGTTGTGACGGATCAAACTTCCACATCTTCCTCAGCCCAAATTCCTAAGGCTGTGGGATTGATTGAAGAGCGTGAGCATGTGGAGACTACTGTTGAGGAAGTGATCGGAGGTCGCTCCTCTTTTCGCCCCACACCTCGCTTCCTATGGAGTGCCATCCATTCTGCCACCTTTACTTGAAGAGTCCCTTCCTAATATTTGGACTAGTTTTGCTAAGGAAACTTCTTGGGTGAGTAAGATCCATTCCAAAGAGGCCATGGGGTCACCACCATATGAGTTCCTAGAGACTACGATGGCTGAGGAGGTTATAGAGGAACTTCACACAAAAATTTCGAAGGAGCATTTCCCAAAACCTCTAGTGCCTAAGGTTTAATCTGAAACTGTAGGTCAAGTCATTGGCAAATAGGTTCCCCTTGAAGGCACTGAGATAGAAGTGGAAGCTATGCAAGAGGAAGGAGTCCATGAAGCGATGGAAGTTGTCTGTCCGATGAATTTAGATGTCGAGGTTTTAGATGAATCTGTTATGACTATGGACGAGGTTCCTTACAAAAACGTTTCTATTTCTGAGATAATTATTCGTAACTTCCTCATACTTTTCATGTCTTGTCTTTTGTATTCTGACTTATATTGTATCCTTTATAGTTCCGCGAAATAATGAGCCACGTTGCTAATTTTGCAAAAGAGTTTGCAAATGATTATGTGGAAAAAGGAAAGCTTCTAAAAGCTAAGGAGCATCTTCTGAAGATTGAGGAGCGTATGTCTGAACTTGAGCACAAACTGGTTGATTTAAAGCAGAGTCACAATGTTCTTATAGAAAAATATTCCAAGATTGACAGTAAACTCTGCTCTTTAGTTCGCCTTGAGGACCTTCAAAAGATGTCTAAGTATAGTTATTGGGAATGGATTAACTTGTGCAGGGGGATTTCTCAAATAGTTATACCTGACATTCCCGTTTCTATTTTTCATCCAAAAAATGTTAGTTCCACTAGGAGTTATGAAGTTCAATACCTTCCCGAAAAAGATGTAGAATCTTGGGAACCATTAACAAAAACCTCTGGACATCGTCCATAATTTATTGCTTGTACATTTTCAAATGATCAATGAAATATCAAATTTTATTTTAATTATTCTCTCTCTCTTTATTTATTTTCCAACCGAACAATTTTAATATTCAGTCACTTAAGTTAAGACGGACATATAAGTCATACTTATGTTTAAGTTTTTTAGAATCATATTCGGCTAACGATGCTACTATAATGATCTCAGCGTATATGCTTCTGAGGAAGCCCCCCAAGATTTCAGTCCTCGGTCTTACTTAGACCACTTGATGGTATGATCAATTTTGAATAACGAATTCATATGAGTCACTCAGACTTGTGGCTGAGTTTCCTAGACTAATTAATTTAGTCCTCGGTGCAGATGAATTAGTCTGATCTGACTCCGCCTAGGTTATACAATAACATAAATGAACAATCACCCATAAAATCAGATAAATAAAATAAGTTAAATTAAAATTTTATTGTATAATATTCATATAAGTACAAACATTCAATGTGATGCAAACCTTACCCGGTAATACATGAATTATTGATAATATTTTTTAAGTTGACACGCATCCCAAGTTTCAGGTACCAATCTGTCATTTTGGGTACGTAATTTGTACGCTCCATTCTTAAAGATGGCCAAGACTATGAATGGACCTTCCCAGCTTAGTGAGAGTTTATTCCGATTAGTATTATTGCCCGTGGCCTCAATGCTTCTTAAGACGAGATCTCCCACATCAAACTGTCTTGCATTCACCTTTTTGTTATAATATACTGCAATTCTTTGATGGTATACCGCCATTTTTAACCATACCTCATCCCGAATTTCTTGGAGTAAGTTAAGATTTTCCCAATGTCTTTGTGAATTATGACATGGATCAAAGGTTTCGATCCGTAAGCCTGGTAATCCAATTTCCACCGGGATTACAGCCACAGTTCCATTGCATAAATTGAATGAAGTTTCACGACTCGGTTCCCTAGGTGTCGTCCTATACGACCAAAGGATAGAAGGAAGTTCATCTATCCATGAGCCCCCAGTATTTTAAAGTTTCACTTTTAGATCATATAGTATTATACGGTTAGTAACTTCCACTTGCCCATTGCATTGTGCACAAGCAATTGAAGTATGAGCCAACTTTATCTTTAAACTGGCACAATATTTCGTGAAACGTTTGCTTATGAATCGGGTTCTGTTATTGGTTACAATGACTTCGAGTATACCGAATCGGCAAACAATGTTTTTTCAGACGAATTCAGTAGCATTATGGTCGGTTATTTTTGCTAACGAGATGGCCTCGACCCATTTTGTGAAGTAATTAATTCCGATTATGATGAATTTTATCTGTCCTGATACCACTAGGAGTGGTCTGAGTATATCAATCCCTCATTGTACGAATGGCCATGGTGATTGCAGCGTTTGAAGCTCTGTGTGTGGTTGATGGATAAGATTCCCATGTACTTGGCAATTTTCACATTTTCAGACGAAGTCCATTGCATCGTACTTCATAGTCGGCCAATAATATCCTTGCGTCATAAGCTTAAAGGCCAAATTTTTACCACTGATGTGGGATCCACAGATGTTGAGGTGTATTACACCAAGGGCATACTCGACCTCTTCTAAAGAGAGGCACTGTAAGTATGGAATCGAATATCCCTGGCGGTATAAATTTCTGTCCATCACAGTATACCATCCCATCGTCTTTTTTAGTTGTTTGGCCTCTTTCGGGTTTTCTGATAATACACCATCGACAGATATTTTATGTATAGTGTCATCCAATTTTTGAAATTGGTTAACTGTGGGTCATTTATACTTGGTACTTCTAAAATCTCACGCATTTCTCACAGGTACTGCTCCGGATCTCCAGTTGCGGCGCCCTTTGCCAATCTATCTGATTTTTCATTTTCTTCTCTTGGAATATGAATCAATTCTATGTGGAGGATGGAAGTAATTAAATCTCAAACTTTAGAGAGATATTGGGAAAGTATAGGATTAACTACATCAAAGTTTCCTCGGATCTGATTACTAATGAGTTCCGAGTCACTATATACTTTGAGGTGTGTGGTCGAGCATTCCTTTGCTAATTTTAGCCCAGCAAATAGTGTTTCATATTCAGCCACATTATTCGTTGCTGGGAATCCAATGGTCCTTTAATATTTTATCTCCGACCCGTCAGGTGTTCTTAATACCACTCCGACTCCACAGCCAACTTTCATAGAAGAACCATCTACGTGAAGAGTCCAGGTTGGAATATCTTGAGGAATGCCTTTGATAGCCTTAGGGTTGTGGGAACCTAACTTTTCAAGGACGGCCTCAGTCGAAATTCTAAGTCAAATTCTCCCAATTCAATTGTCCATTTGACCAGTCATTCGGATACATATGGTCTTTGTAAAATTTCTTTTAAAAGTTGGTCAGCCAGAATAATTACTTTGTATGCCTAGAAGTACGGTCGAAGTTTTTTAGCATAATATACGAGTGTCAATGCTATCTTTTCAACATGTGTATAACATATTTCTACATTGGTCAAAATCTTGCTGACGTAATACACTGGTTTTTGACCATCAGGCATATCCTGAATTAAGACCGAACTTAGGGCTGTCTCGAACATAGCCATATATAAAAATAAGTCCTCGCCCTGTTGGGGAGAGGTTAGATATGATGGATGAGACAAATACTCCTTGAGTTCTCGAAAAGCGGTTTCGCATTCTGGAGTCCATTGAAAGCCCGCAGACTTAGTCCCTCTTAATGCCTTAATGAATCACAAGTACTTCTTAGTAGATTTATCCAAGAAGTGTGAGAGTGTCACCAATCTTTCAGTTAGTTTTTGGACTTCTTTTACGGTCCGATGTGAATTCATATTCAGAATAGCTTTGATATTCTCTGGATTGGCTTTTATTCCTCGGTGTGAAAAAATAAAGTCTAATGATTTTTTTGAGGTCACTCCAAAGGTGCATTTAGTCCGGTTGAGTTTCATCTAATGTGCTCTTAAGGCATTAAAGGCCTCGATGAAATCACGAATATGATCATTCAAAATCTTACTTTTTACAAGCATGTTATCCACATATATCTCCATATTTTGTCCAATCTTACTTTTGAACATCTTATTGACAAGGCACTAATAGGTTGCGCCGGCATTCTCAAGGCTGAAAGGCATAACTTTATAATGGTATGTTCCCTGGTCAGTCATGAAAGATGTGTGCTCTTCATCCTCAAGACTCATTCGAATTTGATTATAGGCAGAGTATGTAACCATGAAACTGAGTAATCCATGTCCAAAAGTGGAGTCTACGAGCAAATCAATTCTTGGAAATGGGAAACTATCCTTCGGACATGCCTTATTGACGTCGGTAAAGTTAACACATATCCTCCATTTTCTATTACTTTTCTTGACCATGATCACATTAGACAACCAATCTGAATACTATACCTTTCTAAAAAATACAATGTCCAAAAGTTTCTTCACTTCTTTCCGAATAGCAATTAACTTTTCGAATGAGTAATTTCATGTATTTTTCCAAACTAGTTTATGGCTGGGGTCTTTTCCCAACTTATGGACTATTACCTTGGTCAATATACCCGGCATATCGCTAGTGCCTAGGCAAAGATGTCAGAACTTTATCTTAGAAAATCAATAAGTTGACTTTGGGATGGTTCGGACAAAGAATTCTCAATTTGAATTTGTTTTTCAGGATCACTAGCATCTAATAAGATCGTTGACTCTCCAGGCTAGGCTTGGAGTAATGTGGTTTCATCACGGAGATCAAGGTCCTGAACCTGTTGACTTACTGGCGTTTGAGTGATTTGTGACAAATAACAGGTTCGCATGATCATTTGATCGCCCTGTCATCCTTGTCTGGAACCCTCCACGTGACGTTTTTGGGGATGTTAAACTCAATGCACAGCTCTTTTACGTCGTTCTCTCAGAGAATAGAAGAGATATCGGCAATAGAGGTCGAAGCCATATCTACAGAAGGATTAGGGTTTTCTCTTTGGAATGAAAGCGGGTTGAAGACGAAAAAGTAGAGCAGAATGCATGGAAAATACTAAGTGTAGAGGAGGGAAACTTAAACGGTAAGGTGTGAAACGCCTTAAACCTCCTCGAGAAGGTAGACCATCATTCCTACCACGTGTCGCATCACGAATGGGCCTCTTTTGAAGCAAATCTTTTGACGCATTAATGGCTGAGATAGTGGTTCAACCGTGTGAAGACACGTGTCCACTTTTAACCTGACAGGCCGGCTAATGGCCATGCGTCACTCATGGCTCATACAAAGTTCTTCAGACTCTTGGCAAAGATGATCAACAGATTTGGTCAACTTTATTCTCCGGATATGACCAGGTAGGTCAACAGGTTCGGTCAACGCCTTACCCTTTCGTGGAGTTCTCTAGAATTTTTGAGCAGTAAAGGACAGTGAGGAGCATCCCATCATAAACAAGCCGGATGATAGAATTATGGCCACCCACATAGAGGGCTAGTGATGGGTGTACTGTAATGGGTCGGTCCAATAGTTAAAGGCGGCCCAGATCCACTGTTGGATGGTCAACATTGGCCCAACAGAAAATAAGGGCTGAATTCCTGAAAGGCCCTAACACTCGTCAGACGTTCAACGCCAACGTTAACCGACTGAAGCACAGGCGGTCGGCCTACTCGTGCTCAGGATGGTCAATCCGTACGTTGACTAGAATCACAATAGCAACATGCCAAAAATTAAAAGGCTTTTCAGGGCTTGGCCCACTTGGGCCCACGCTCGCAAGCAGTTAGCAACGACTCTTTCTAATTCCTGCCAACTGGAGCCTTCTAACGGTAACATATACCAAAGGAAGGTAGAAAACTTGGAAAGCCACTACCCGCCAGAGAAGAAAACAATCTCGGCTAATTAGGCAATGCGTGCCTTACTCACAAGGAAGGCCGCCTAGACATGGCGCAGGGGATCACACATTTTAACCAAGGAAGATCACCCAGCCGCCATTAAAGAGAGCTATAGGGTCTTCGCTCAAGGCATGCGAACAACTACTCACACAACGCCTACTGCTACGCTTTTTATCACACAGACACACAACTCTCTGTTGCCCAAAACAAACATACGCTCTCGACTAGGCATTCCACGATAATTTGGTACTCTCTCTCTCTGTGAACGCACTGAGGGAAAGAACACAAATCAAAGGCATACAGATGCTCTTTCTGTTGACAGACACCTACTGCCTTCACCCACCATTTAGATTCAAGAGACGACATTGCCTCTCTTTTATCTAAAAACCTACACACTCTCACACTCTCCCCCTCAATTTTTATTTTCAGTTACCTTCCCAAATTTTGAAGGTTATTTACTGAATTGATCGTCAGAGTATTTTCGGTGGGATAACTTTTCACCGATATACTGACCTCCTGTTTATTTTAGTGGTGTGTAGGGTCCAAACTCAGTGAACGGAGCCGAAACCAGACAAGTGGATCAATCCAAATCTGTTCAAAATTTGGATCCAATGACGCATCAATAACAAATAATGACAAACATAATATTTTACATAGAAAATCTCTTTCAAATGAGGAGAAAAGCCACAAAATTATATGTTTAAAATTTTTTTACTTTGTAGTATGTCCTATTATAAAAAATTTTAATAAATTAATGTTGACTTATGGGTCATTCTCATATAAACTCATACTCATTTAATGTCTTATTTGATGGTTCTAATGAGATCACACAAGTACTGTACTGATATGAAAGATTTAAGTTTTTGTCAATTCTAGAGTTTATATATATATATATATATTCTATTATACAATTATGTTTACTAAAATTATTAAAAATATGTATAAGTTTTACATAATTTTTATTTTTTTGCTATATCCTTTATCTTCCTTTTTACATTAAATATAATAATTTTAATACAAATAGATATATAAATAATATTATTTTTAAAAAAATTATTTAAAATATTTTGAATTTTTTATAAAATGTGTTGCAACGTATATAAAATAGCATATAATAATTTATATGAAATTAATGTGTCTAATATCCAAATTTTGAACAAATTCAAGTCAAATTGTCCATTTAATTTCGGTCTCTGTTCTCTAAATTTTGAGTCCTACACACCACAATCTCAAATAAGAGATTAGGTGACGACAAGATTTAATCACACAAAAAATATTTCGACGTTCAAATCAGTAAGCGACTTTCTAAAAATAGAGGGTGGATGTAAAGGATGCAGAAATGAATTATGGGAATATATTTTTGGGTGTAGGTGACGGTACACTCATATGGATAGTGGCTTTGTTATTATTGCCCAGGTGGAGCAGTTTCTCTAAATATTGAGTTTGTAGGGAACTAGTAGTAGAGATAGTGTGTACGGGCGATGGGATGCTCCAAAAAATTAGAGAACTTCTAAGAGTTTGAGTTTGCTTGAGCGTTTGTAGATGATTGAGAACGCATTTTTTGAGGGAGTTTCCATGACCTTTTATGGCCATGGCCCCTTGGCTGTCTTTCTTATGCAACGAAGGATGATGCCACCTTCTGTCGGAGATCGTTATCTTTCTTGTGCAGACGTGAGCATCATTTATGGATATAAAGGTCATGGAGGCGGATCTCCTTCCTTCTATGTACAGAACTATTAGGGTTTCCTTACAGATTTTAGAAAAATACCTACGACTTTATCCTAGAATGTGCTTTGATCATGGGACATTACTGTTACATGGGAGATCGTTGCAAAATGCAGAAAAATACACACGCCTTCCTCTCGAGATGTACTTTGATTTTGAAAGGTTACCATTATATGTGAGATTACCTTCTTTAGAGATACGAAAAATCATGACAAGAGTCTATTGAAGCATGCATGGGCCGTCATTGACTTGGGCCGCTGTTGTTGTAGACTTTAGCGAGTCTATTTGAGGCTAGACGGTCAGCATCTTTGTTAATCGTCTGAATCGCGGCTGGGCCTCTACTTGATTTGGGTCTCTCACTATTTTTTGGGCTGGTTCATATTTTACGTCCCAATCAAAAATATTACATAATTTTCTAGGTAATTTATTAGAAGGAATTCAATTTGTTATATTAGGACATAATTTAGACTGCTCGATACGACTTTTAATCCCCCGAAGCCCAATCTACCAGCCCAAATGATGCTGGGGCCCACTGGAATTTGATTGGCGGATACCAAATCTCCCAAACATGTACTTCTTGCAGTACAACCAATCTCTCTTCTTGCTCCTGCCATAATCTTTGTACTACAAGTTCACAATTCCCCAATTAAAAATAATTTTTAAATATTTTTTTAAATTATGTCGATTTAATTTTATGTATAGAGTTTCTACATATTTAGTTTTTAATATAAAAATAAAAACATATAATAGTAATGAATCTGATCATTTTTAATTATAATTATTTAAATAAAATTAAATAGTTATTATTTTTTAACAAAAAATAAATAATATTTTTTTAATAATAATGAATATAATTATTCAATTAATATTAAATAATATTTTTTTAAGGGGTAGGCTCCAAGTTGTTATAATAATAATGCCCATCTAAACTTCTTTCATAATAAGTTTATATGCATATAAACAGTGTAATAGCTAAGATTTGTCCAAATAAAAATACAAAATAGAATTTACATTGAGAAGCAATTTGACTTGGTTTTAATGGAGATTCTAAGTACAGAAGGGGCAAGCTGAGAGTAGCCAACTGCTTCCCATTTTCTATGGGCAGATGGCCGCGGGAGGTTCTCAGGCACAATGGTCTCGTAGGAGTTGAAATTCCACGGCGGACAGCCTCTCTTGTCACTCCATCTTCCGGCCTTCTTGCTCGTCTCCACCGCCGCTGACGGTGGCTCTTTGGCGGCTGTCGCTGCGTACCTTTCACTGTTCATAATATCATTGCCCATCTCCAACCCAAGTATCGTGCATGATATGAACAGCACACACTTGATTCCCCATGATTTCTGATCACTTTCCCTGCCCAAACGATTTTTTTTTTTCACAAATCATGTATGCTAAACAGTTTAGATCTTCGAGAAATATGGAGGGCTTGAGTGTTTACCTTGGAAGAAGAGTGGTAGTTGTCCTGGCGGACATGGTGGATGCGGTGATGGAGGCGGTGGCGGTGTTGGGATCCAGAGGTGGAGGGAGTAGATTGAAGCAGCAACTAGCTGAGATCGACATGCTCTTCGTCTCTCTCTCTCTCTCTCTCTCTCTCTCTCTCTCTCTCTCACAGAGACAGACAGAGATCATATTGAGAGAATTGTGGAAGTAAATATGAAGAACGATGGTGAGGAAAATTATATAAAAGAAAGGGGGAAGTAAAATGGGGAAGAGACGAGGGGCAGCCCGTGAATTTGGACATGTCTGTCGTATAAAGAGAAATGGAATCCGGAAAGCACATATTTCTAGTTACTTTTTTTTATTAATTTTTTTAAATATCATTTTTATTTTATTTTTTAAAAAATAATAATACAAAATATATACTTCTAATTAAAGAATCCTAAAAGAGTTATTTTATAGCCAAAAAATTATAACTATGTCAGTTCTTATTTAAAGTTAGATGCCAATTAAGTTAATCACAAATCACATTTTAAGTATGAAGGTCAAATTTGAGATGGAATTCGGAATAAATAATCAATGTTAATTATGTTAACATAAGTCATTAGTTATAAGACCAGATAACTAAGCAATTGAAGAATAACAGATAACAATCGATTATAAAGAAAATTTATTTAAGTTACTTTTTATATAGAGGGTTTTGGAATTTTTTAGCACTATTAAACAAGAAAATGTTTCAATTTTTATAATTTGATATTAATTTTTTTATAATGTTAAAATTTAAATTAAGTTTGTTTAAAACTCTATAAAAATTTAAGACTATGATAAAAATTATATAAATATTTACATAATTTATTTAGAATTTTGCCATTCGATCTAATAAGCTATTAATGTCATTATTAAATAAATATTCAAATAACTTAATATTTTATCTACTTATTCAAATAAAAAGATATACACAAAAATATATACAAATAAACCAGTCGTTATCACGTGGTACATGTCAACTAAAGATTTTTATAGCCTTTTCATAATGCCAAATGTAAAAGTTTTATCTTACTAATTTAAATAACTTAAATTATTGAATTCTATCTTAATATTTTAATACATTATTATAATTTTAATTATTTAAACTTTGGTGTAAAATATTTATTGTTAATAATATGTGTTGCGTACTACGAATTTGATTTGTTCTATAGATTAAGAAATCGTGAATTGAATCTTCATGCCTGGTCAATTTAATACAGATTTAGTCTTTATTATCTTAAACCTGAACCCTACACAAGATAACTGAAAATAAGAGGTTAGAAAACGGTAAAAATTACTCCCACCGTATATCCTTCAATGCTAAAATTAGGTATATTTTTAAGAAAATAGAAAGATGCAATGATGATGGTAAATACATGCAGCGATAGATTGAGCATGCGTCCAATTAATAAACGGCTTAGAAGTGCACTCACCATGGGGAGTCTTAAATGCGCGCCTTGTAGAGAGGCGTCTTAGATGGTTGGGGTGTTCCTGAGAGATAGTTGGGCACTTGGGTAAAAGAGGTAGATTCTGGAAGGACTTATGGGGCAATGCCTTCTAAATCTCTTTTCCTTTTTTCTCATTTTTCTTCTTTGGCATCTTCCCTCTGCTGGGATCAAAGGTGTATTTATAGAATAAACAGACGCTTTTAACCGCCTGTTGAACTGTTTTCAACAGATAGCCGTCTGAACCATCCGTGTTGATAAGACGAATCGGTTGAGTGATTTTCTTCCTAAGTTGGGTTTATTGAACCCATCACTAACTCCCCATGCTAGGTGATTCAAAATTTTTAACCCTACGTGCAACGATGTCACCTCAAGAGAATTCCGGAGTGTAATTCCGAGCGTTGAATTCAGGAGTGATGAAATTTCTAAGAGATGGAGTTTTAGAGTGATGAAAATTTGAACTGAACAAAATTCAAAATGGATTATCTTCGAGAGTTGATAAAATTTTGGAATGAGTATACTTTCAAAATCAGACGGAATTTCGGAGTGGATGAATTTCTAGAGTGACAAAATCACGAGATTGACAAAATCACTGGAGTGAAATTTTCGGAGTGGCCAAATTTTCTGAGTGATGAAATTTCGGTGTGGATTTCGCTTGAACCGGTTTGGAATTTACACCAGAATGGACTTGTATTGAAAAATACCGAAACGGCACTATAAGCGCTAGTTGGGAAGGTAGGAAAACCAGTTGCTTCTGAGAGGAGATTCTGAGATTCTTTTCGGCCGACTGCAAAGTGGATAATTGCCAAAATGTCTTTTGCAACCGGCAATTTAAGAGAGGAAGTTCTGAAATGCTTACGTGTTTAACATTTTCAAAGAGGAAGTTCCAAAATGCTTCCATGTCTAGCATTTTTAGATAGGAAATATCAGTATGGACTTGCATCCGGTATTTTTAGAGAGGAAGTTCCGGAATGCTTCCGCATTCAACATTTTCAAAGAGGAAGTTCTGGAATCCTTCCACGTTTGGCATTTTCAGAGAGGAAGTTCCAGATTCTTCTGCATCTAGCATTTTCAGAGAGAAAATACTTGTATGGATTTGCATACGACATTTTCAGAGAAGAAACCCCGGTATGCACGGCTGTCTGGCTTTTCTCCCTTCTCTCTTTTTTTTTCTCTTCACACCGCTTTGTGCTTCACCCTTTCTTTCCTTTTACCTTTTCCTCGCCTCTCTTTTTCTCTGTGTGAGAGAGAAAATACCGGTTGACTTACAACCAGCAATTTGAGAGGAAAATATCGATTGTCTTGCAACCGGCGACTTGTGAGAGGAAATGTCAGTTGTCATTTTAAGCGAAATGACCGATTGACATTTTAGTGTGAAAATGCCTGGTTGGAGCAAAATGACCAGTATGTTTGGCGCAAAATAATCGATTGGCAAAATGACGAGTATGTTTTCTTGGCCAGGTGAAATCGGAGTGTGGGTGTTTAAAGAAAGAACCCCCAATCTTTGA
>JAOVVI020009547.1:0-13552 GCA_028571085.2 Nepenthes alata
AGCAAATGAATTAAACAAGAAGTCAATTCGACTTATAGCTCATTTAATTATGTGTGAGTGGCAGATGTTGGAGGAGGTCAATGATTGTCAATTACAACTTCTCCCAAGGGACTCCCAAATGATGGTGTCATTTCTTCAGGTGCAACCAGTGCTTATTGATTGGATCAGGGAGACTAAACAAGAGCACCCTCTTCTCATGTTTACCATTTGAAACATAGTGACCGAGTCTCGGCAAGGTTTTATCTCGGTGATGATAGCATCCTAAGATATCACGATTGATTATGCGTGCCAAACGTCAAGGACTTTATATAGAAAGAGATTCTTGTGGAAGCACATCAATTCAGATACATGATTCATCCATAGAGCACAAAGATGTATCAAGATCTAAAAAAAATATTCTTGTAGAATGGAATCAGCAAAGATTTCACGGACTTTGTATCAAAATGTTTCATCTGTGAGCTAATTAAGGCAAAGCCTCATGATCGATATGGAAGTTTCGATCCATGCCCATTCCAAGCTAGAAGTGAAATCACATTATCATAGACTACATCTTGGGACTTCTGAAGATAGCAAATAGATATGACTCTAAATTGGTGATTATTGATAGATCGACTAAGTTGGCGCATTTCCTAGCCATAAGGGCCACATTTTCACTAGACTACCTTGTAGGATTGTATATTGAGGAGATTGTGAGATTACATGGCATACCTGTCACCATCTTTTTAGATGGGGACCTATAGTTTGTGTCGAGGTTTTGAAAGAATTTTCATCAGAATTTAGGGACACAACTCAAATTTAGCACAACGTTTTCTCCTCAGGCAGATAACAGTTTGACAGAACCATTCAGATGCAGAAGGCATGTTACAATCTCTATTCTAGATCTTGGAGAAAGTTGAGATTCTTGTCTATTGTTAGTTGAATTCACCTACAATAACAACCACCGAGCAAATATGGGGATAGCATTGTATGAGACACTCTATAAGAGGGAGTTCCAAACGCCTATCATCTGAGAAGATGTTTGAGACCAAACAATCATGGGACCTCACATAGTGTAAGAGATTATGAACAAAATCTGTAACACCCCGTTGTTTCGACTTGGGTTGTTTAGTTATCAAATTAATAATAATTAATAGCATTTAGTGAATAATAAACATTATTAGTAATAGTTATAAAATAATGATAATAATAAATATTATTAAATAATTGATAATAAATAACATTATTTGTAGTAATAAATATACAAAATTAAATTTAACAGTAAATAATATTATAAATAAATATTAATAAGGGATTAATAATAAGTAATGCTAATATTATAATAAAACGTATAAATAATTAAATATAATAAAAATATTAAATAAAATATAGTAATAATTCCTCGCCACCTCACACTCCTACTCGAATTTTCATTTCTGCGTTCCTCTCTCTCTCTTCCCTAATTCCTCTACCACTCTGTCAAGTAATAATAATAATAATAATAATAAAGAAATAAAATATAAGAAAAAAAAGAAAGAAATGAAAAGGAGAAGAAAGGGAAGGAGGAGAAGGAAAGGGAAGAGAGGGCAGCGCGATTCATAGCGATGGAAGAGGGAAGGAGATCGGCGCTCTATATGGAAACCAACAAAATCATAGCCAGATCCTCCTTTACTTAAGAAGCCAGTGATGAGGAGAGGATGGCATGAATCGAAGAGGAAAAACTGCATACAAGCCGAAGCAAAGCAAGTTGCCACTGCTATCGCCGACCAGTGCCGGAAGGAGAGTCGTCGTTGCTGTTTGAAGCCACCGCAGCCGCCGCAAAACCCTAACTACACTACATTTATAGGCAAGTGAATCCCCTTTAATGTCATTCTCCTCTATTTGCAAATGAATCCCCTTTAATATCATTCTCCTCTGTTGCAAGTGATTCCTCTTGCTTTCATTATTTCCTCCAATCGCAAGTCCCCTCCTCTGCAAATCAATCCCTCTTTTCTCTCATGAACACCGTAATCTATGTTGTTGGTGTTATTAGTGTGTTAATTTGCCGTGGATTGGTGAGGATTAGCCTTGTTGGACATGAATCTAAAATTGAGGAAAAACAAAGCTTCATGCTTTGGCCGATGGCGTCGTGAGTGATGTGGGAATTGATGATTTAATATATATGTTTATTGTGTACTGTGTGTGTATATATGTACGTGTAAATATACGGGTACAAGTGCAGGTGTTGTGTGACAGTGCGGGGGAATGAGTGTAGTCGTTTGGTGTGAGAGCAATGTGGCGTGCTGCTACTACTGTGCGTATGTAGACGTGTGTATGTGGCAATGTGAGTGAGTGAAAACAGTGGGTTGTGTTGGGCTAAGGTGAGTGTAGTGAATGTTAGCCACGTGAGTGTGGGCATGGGTGTGTGGCAGAGTGTGTATGTTGACAGCAAGGGTGTGAGTGGCCAGGTGTGTGTGTGGATGTATTTATATATATATATATATATATATATATGTATGTATGTATAAGGATATATATGTATGAATATATGAATATTCATGAGAACAGAGATGAAAAGGTGTGTGGAGGGCATTTACAGTTTGTCTATGTAGCAATTAACAATATATATGGGCATGTATTTGGAGTTATGTATGTATACTGTATGCTGATTTTACTGAGAGTGCTGATTGTAGAATTAGAATCAGTTGATTTAAATGTTGAACTAGTTGTAGGCATCGCACCGAAACAATACAGGAGAATAGTTAAATGGTAGAATTAAGCAAAATAAATTATATCTTGGTTTGAGTCTATCTATTCTTCGTTCTGTGATAAATTCTTTTGTGTTGGATTTGATGGCGTGAGTACAGTCCTTGTCAGTACCGAATGATAATTCTTTCATTGAAATTGTAAAGCCTTCTTTGTGTTATACTTGATTTCGTAAGTAGTTGAGTTATTGATTTTCTACGGTCAAGGTTAAGGAGAGCGTATGAAAATACTAAGGTATCTAGTCGAATGGGAGGCTACGACACCTTAGCGTGGACTACACTTATCCGATACTTATTTTCGTATCATGGTGATAATGAAATATACTAATTATTGTTTAGGGATACTTATAACCATGTGACCATCGTAAAAGATGATATCATGGATATTATTTGGGGAGGGGTATCACGGATAGTATCAACATGCTACAAGTACAGCCTCTGGGAGGACTATAGGGGTAGTTGGATATCATAGATAACCTTGTTACACTTACCCAACCGTTAGGGGTATAAATACGTGGCCTTTGATTCATGGTGGCAGAATAAAGTCCAAGGATATTCATTACGATATTCGTTATCGTTTATACCTCATGAGTTGGGATTCGGTTGAGTTCACGAGTTATATTCGGTAGAATTTATGTGTCAAATTTTACGCTATCCAGATTCAATAGAATCCATGTTATTATTGTTATTTGATATTCATGTCGTTCACGCTGACATTTGAACTAAGGAATCCCTGCATTCTTCTTGATGTCGGATTCTGAGGAATTTCCGCATGTTATTGGCAATCTTATTATCTTTGTCACATAAGGGTCCGAGAAGACCTATTTTGCTTTTGGTTTGAGTCATGTTTACGATGTATTGTGGCTTCCCGGATATAGTTAGATTGTTATAGTAATGTTATAACCATTATATTTTTGATATCCGATATATTTATTATTTATTAAGCGTTTATTATTATTATCATTTGCTAGATTTTGGTTCACCATTACATTTTCTTAGTTCCAGATTGAGTTGATTGCATAGTGCAGACCATGAGATCTTACTTTTACTGTAGGACTTTTAGGTAGAGTGATTTGTGGAGACTAGATATTATTTCTTAGTACAAAACAAACTAGATATGCTATTGATGAAAGTCGAGTAGTTTTTATTCGGGTTGCGGCCTGTGATCCTTAATAGTTTTATTTCGGGATAGTTATATGATGTATTGATGAATTTGATAGTAATTTAATTGTATTGTATTGTCATTATTAAATATTATGAATAATTTTAAGTTTTGAGGTTTCCACTTGAGTAGTCCGAGCTATATTTGATATTTTGGGTTCGGGTCATCAGAAAATCATTATGGTCAAAGATTGTCTTCGAGTAGCCCAAAGTAGAGAGAAAAGCTACATGGGCCAAAAATAATATGACTTGCAATTGGATATCAGTGATGAAGTATTCTTGAAGGTCTCTCCATGGAAGGTGTAGTGTGCTTCAAATTGAAGGGAAGCTTTAACCATGTTTTATTGGGCATTTGAGGTCTTGAAGCATATTGGCAAGGTTGCTTACAAATTAGCACTACTGTCAAAAATATTAGCAGTCCATAATGTGTTCTATATCTCCATGCTTTGGAAGTACTTCTATGACCTGATGCATGCAAATGACTCTGTGCCCCTCCATGTTCACGAGGACTTATCATTCAAGGAACAACTAACCTGGATTCTCAACAATCAAGATAAAGTCTTGTGGAGCATGACCATTACAATCGTAAAGACTGAGTAGCATCACTACACAGAGGAAGAGGTGACAAGGCATTTAGAGGAGTACATGAAAGACAAGTACCTACACTTATTCTAGATCTAAGGTGTGTATTTTGATGATGAAATTTATTAAGGGAATAATTGTAACACCCAGATCTTTCCAACTTGGGTCAAATGGATTACTAATAAATAATATTTTTAATTATAAAAATAATAAAAAGAAAGATAAAACCTTATAAGGTTAGTAATTTATAAATAGAATGGACTAATCTTATAAAGACTCTAAATAAGTTAAATATGTAGAAATTTTAGAAAGATATTTTGATAATTTACTCAATAGACAATAGAAATATCTTATGTGTTGTTTTATTAGCTAAGATTCATGTGACATGAAACTATGTTTATATGTGTAATTAAAATTAGAAAATGAAGTAATTAGGATACTAAAAACTAGCAAATACTACCTAAACTCTAAATTTTACTTTAAAACCCTAAAATACCCCTAAACCCAAGAGTGATGCTCCCCTATTTTACGTCGAAAACCAATTTATTCCCCATCTATATACATCAACACTATCCATACACCCTTCCCACCCCTCCTAACCTAGCTTCCCCAAGGGAAACGGTATCCTTAGTGAGAGAAAGAGAGAGCTTGTCTGCAAGAAGAGAGAAAAGAAAAAACCCTCCATCATCCTAGCCTCTTCACCCTTGGAAATCAAATTCGAATGTGTCATTTTGAAGATCCATCCATGGAGAATTTTGGTGGCCATTCGTGGTAAAGCCTCACAATTTATACGCATTCTAGAGCAAGAGGAAATATCCCATTTTGTTTGACACATTATAATTTTTTTGTTGTTCTAAGATATGTCCTTTCACCACATTGTTAATCACTTTTCATGAGTTTAACTAATGATAAGTATAGAGGACATATGTTAATTTCATGATATTTTGGATCAGTTTACATCAATTTCGAGGTAGAATTTGACTAGTGCTCAAGCCAATGCTCGAACACTATATTACAATTTGGCGAATGTTTAAACAATGCTTGATCATTGGCATGTTGATGGATAAATCAATGTATTCCTTACGTTAATCTTGTTAATACCTATTTTATGCTTCATATGATTGCTATGGACCTAGTAAATAAGAATTCTAATATTGAAACCTTTAATATTATTATTTTGCTACTTATTATTCATATATCAGTTGATTTATTGCCTGTTTGACTTAGCATGTGACCAAAATGCAATGCCATGTTCGAATGCAAGGTTAGGCTCGAGCTAGATCAGTTGACTTACGAGCCTAATCTTGTATTATTGAGGATACATCTCGGTGGATGTATCTTCGGGTGGATTACAATACTTAAATAATAAACCTTATAGAAAAATGGTGTTGTTTTATGAGGTTAAGCGTTGACGTTTGATTGATGTGCAAGGTAGCATTCGAACATCAAATATGTTTTGGTATAGATTTGAGTTTCAAAAAATTTGCAGACCAAAAAGCCAGTAGTTTGCATTTTCAACGTCTTATGGCTTTAGTGGGTTAGGCTGTAGGTTAAAGTATCATGTAAACTCCATGATAGAGTTTATATTTTGGCATGAAAATTATAATATTTTGAATTTTTATATAATTTAATTGAGATTATTTATTATTTTGGATAATATGACTATGATAAAAATTAATTAAATATTATAAAATTTTGAAGAATGATCAAAATTGTGGAGCGACGCTTCAAGCATACCTGTACTGTTGTTCGAGCACTCATTTGGATTTAAAAATAAAAGAAAAGAAAAAATAAAAATAAATATATAATAATAATAGGGAGGCAGTAGAATCGGGGAGAGAGAAGAGAAAAAGAAAGAAAAGAAAGGAGAAAGGAAGGAGAAGAGGAGGAAAGGACAAGAAGAGAGAAGAAGGAGAAGAAGGACGAGAAGGAGAAGAGGAGGAAAGGATAAGAAAAGGAGGCGGCGCATCGGTGGGTGGTGCGGCAGAGGAGCGGCTGCGTGGGTCAAAAGAAAAACTGTCACCGCCGTCACTGGAGGAGAAATGAGAAATTGACAAGTAAGTCTCTCTATTCTCCTTATTGATGTTGAATCATTGTTTGCATGCATGAATTTTGAGAAACATTAGTTAACAATCCTAATTTTGGTGAAGCAGGGAGTCACGTAGAGAGAGAGAGAGAGAGAGAGGGGCAGAAGCCCAAGCAGTGCGCATGGTAAGGAGAGAGAGCTCGTTGGGGAAGGTCAGTGACCGCGATGGGAGGCAGAGGCGGCGGCAGCTAGCGAGCAACGTAGCGGTGGTGCGCGAGTGACGCACTAACAGGAAAGAGAATCGCCCGATTTAGATACTTTGAAATATCTTTTTGGCAAATCTGCATAAAATAAAATTAAGGTAAATATCCTCTAGCCCTATCATCGGTCTAATTTCATATATGATAATTGTTAGTTACTATTCAGAGATTTTACTAATATACATGTTATTTTTATACAATCAATCTATTTAATCTGTACCCGTATATAAGTTTTACTAATCGTTCGGTAGTTTTACACTGGTATTCGTGATTTGGAGGGTTTTCGGACACCCGAATAGTATATATGTATGTTTGTGTATCCGTATGTTGTGAAACCATAAACCGAGCCTTGTATTAGTCCACATACATGCTACCGGGGGCAAGGTCACTACGGAACCATGGCGGTCCGAGATCCGATGGGTCGTTATATATGATCCAAGGCATGAGATATTTGGTACTGCTCCCGACGGGAAGGCTTAGTCCTAATGGGGACGTATGTGATATGTAATCTCCCTTTCGCCAAAAGGAATGTAAGCTTTGTTGTTGTTAACCTACCCCACTGTGTATTTAAATGAGAACCATTGTAAGAAATTAATGGAATAATATATTCAGACATCCTAATATATAACTAAACTTGATATTGTACCCAAAACAGTGGGTGGTAAAATATAGTGAGCAAGTTCTTATTCTATAGTAGACAAAGTACATGGATGGCCTTGAGCTACTAGCCTAAACCGTAGTCGAGCTCTGAGTGCTGGCTTAAATTGCAACCAATATAGTTATAATTATCGGATAAGGGTAATCCTTTCTCAAGTTGGTATTATTAATATTTGGTTCTCTAATTTTATGCATACTTTATATTTCTGCATGTATTTGCATGAATTATAATTTGAGATACGGGGTTTGACCTACGGATAGGCAATAGAAATGTCTCATATGTATTGATATATTAGGTCCCAGAATATGTTTTATATTTATATATTTTGATTCTGATTTCCTTTAATTTCATCATATGAGATATGAGTTTTGGATTCAGACGATGGTATGTGTCCCACACGGATGTGGCAATGGTTGTGATTATGTGATGTGACCTCGAATCTTATGGTATAATATCGTCTATGAGATTCGATCGGATGATAATTGTTATAATATGGACTGTTTAATACGAACGATGATTTAGTACAGGACATCTCCTCGATTTTTAGAAATTTCACGGACATTGTGTTTTATTTTACATAATTATTATGTTATATCCCTTCCTTTGATTATGTGCACTATTTTATATATATTTGATAATACTTGTTGAGCTCTTGGCTCATATTTTTATATTTTATCCCTTCAGACTAGTGGTATAGATACGTTTATAAGAGTTCAAATGTGTTCTGACACAATATGTCTCTATTGGTGAGTCGACATGTTTATGTTGGTTATATTTTTAATCTCGGTGGTGTATTATTGCTATTATTTATGGTCGGATGAGGGTCCTGATCCTTGTATGAGATATATTAGAGTTATTATTTTATGTTGATGAGTTGATATTATATTTGGATGCCCCCCTTGCGATATTTAGATAACAGGTCATATATTTTATTGTTCGGATTTATATCCGGTGAGGTCTTATGCGGGTTTTATTATATTTGGTCCTGTATATGTACAGATTGTCACGTTCAGGTTGAGTTTTTATGGTTAGTGAAATATATTATTTTATATTTTATATTTAACCTACGTATATTGTGTTCTTGTGTCACAACAAAAGTGGTATCAGAAAAAAGTCATAAAGAGATGTGTTTTTGGGTCATCTTGGGTAAAAAAATGAACGAATATTTGGCGCGATAAGTACAACCTATGGTAAAGAATGAAAGTTTGGATGTAAAGGTTTGAATTCGAATCGAAAAGTTGATTAATTGGCTGTGATGAGTCGCGTGAGCGACATAATGGGTGATTCGACCTAGCAGCCAGATGAGAATTTGGTTGTTATGTAAAGGATGGTCGGTTAAGGGTAAGATGGAGCACCATTCGAATGTTTAAGTGTAAGCCAGTTTGAAAGATTTTTGGGATATTTGATCCATTACGGTTTAAATTGAGCTTTAGAAAGTTGAGGATGTGTTTGAGGTTTTTGATTGTTCAGATGAAATTTGGTTTATTGCCCATAAGTTGGAGAGTGAGGTAAGCCGATGGTGGGCTTCTCAGTGCCATATTCCACTTCTTACGATGTTTTGTGGAGGCAATTTTTGGACAAATCACTCTCCGTTTGGCATTCAGGATAGTAAGGATGGTGAATTTAGTTAGTGAAGGCTTAAAAATAAGTTTGTGGCCTTTGAGATTATATATAAATGTTATATATATTTTTAATTTTTAGAATGACATTTGATAAAGTCTACCCCTAATGGATAAACCTTTGATCTATTAAGTTTAAAGACTCTGATGTCTAGTCTGGATTTGTAGATATCAATGGTTGGTTTATCTAATTTTATTTGATGAGCCAAACTTTGATGAGATATTAGAAGTGATTTGGTTGCCAAGTTGCCATATTAGTTCAGATGATTTCGGTAAGAATATTTTGATTTGTAATATGGGTTATGAATTTTGAGTACGAGGAAGATTTGATTGAGAGGCAACAGAATTGGCATCATTGTGCCTATAAGTTAATTGATGAGAATATTTTTTGGGTTTATTTGGCATATGTGGTCACATCTGGCAGTCATTATGTGGTCATAAAGGATTTTCTAGTTGTATGATAATTCGAGGCTATTTCTTAGAGGAGAGGATTAGCATGGATTGTCTTTTAATTGGTAATTGAGGTTGTTGTTAAGGTTGTGTCTAGAGTGGCATCGAGTTCGTGGATTCTGCATAGAATCGATGAGGCATTGGTCGAGTGATTTGCTATGGGGTATTTAATGCCTTTGGGATGAGCATGATGAATTGATGAGGTTATCTATGAATTATTGAAATTTAATTTGTTTAGGAAATGAATAATTTGGTAAGAAAATATTGAAAATTGATAAGTGATTTGTTTGATCAATGGTTTTGGGCTCAATATTTTCTAAATCGATCTTCATTTGGAGTGTTGTCAATTAGGATGATCGGAAGATTGTGCCGGAGATAGCCTTCAAGATAAAGATACGGTCGTTGTGAGCTTCGGTGGTATTTTTGGATTAGTGTTTTCGTTGACATCTTTTATGAATCTTATGAATTGGATCTTTCAGCCGTATTTGGGTTTATTTGTGATAGATTCATTAATCATGCTTTGATTTGTTTAAGAAATTTATGTGAGGCATGAGATTCTTCTGAGGACTATGTTATAGCTACGAAGGATAGTCATTTGTTTGCCCATTTGAGGAGATATGAGTTTGGTTGGAAGTAGTATTATTTGGGGTGTGTTGTTTCTTCGATGGCATATTTGTAGGTTTGCAGAAGATTAAAGCGGTGGCCAGTTGGGAAAGGCCCTCGTTTGTCGCAAAGTGCGCAATTTCTTGGGTCTGGTTGAATCTATTCAGCAATTTGTTGAGGATTCATCAAGAATTGTAGCTTTCGTGGGATATTTGGCTCAGAAGCGGTTAGTGTTTGTTGGAATTGTGAGGAGAGTTTTCAAGAAATGAAGGGAGGATTATCGACAATGTCGATTTGGTCGATCTCCGATGGATCAAGTTAATCTTTGGTAGGCTGTGGTGCCTCTGACAAAAAAATTAAGGTTATGTTCTGATGCAGCATATTTTAGTGGTGCCTATGGGTTCGGCAGTTGAATGTCTTTGATCAAGGTTACTCTACTTATGGCTCGGAGTTAGCAGTTGAGGTCTTTACTTTGAGGATTTGAAAACGTTATTTGTATGGAGATAGTTATGATTCAATTTGATTATAAAGGTTTGAAGAAATTATTTTGGAAAATGAGTTAATCATATGGTAATGTAAGTGGGTGGATCGCCTAAGGGTTGTGATGGTGAATTTCAGTATCAATCAAAATGGAGAATATTTGGGTCGAAAGTTTTCAGATTTGATGAGTCATATTTTCATAAGAGAAAGCGGAGCATGAGGAGCCTTCATGAATTTTGCTTGGGGATTTCCAAGTACGGTGAGAAATATGGACGTCCCTAGAATAATTGTGGATTGGCTATCGAGGTTGGCCCATTTATTACCAATTCAAGTGATGTGTTTGGATGAAAAGTTAGCTCGTCAATATGCCAACAAAATAATTAGGTTACAGGATATGCAAGTCTTGAGGTTTTGATTGTGATCTAATGTTGGTGCAGATTTTTAGCACAGGTTCGTATAAGAAATTTGAGCACTGAATGGAAATTTTATATAGCGATAATTCGTAGTCAGGTGATCAATCAGAGTAATGCAGTGGTAGCATGTGGGTCCGTAGCCCTCAGTTGTAAGATTTGATTTGGATTTTTAGGTTATGAATCTAATTTGAAATCTGGTCTAAGGACATTGATTATGTTGAGGTTTTGTTCAGTCCTGTGATTTCGGAGAAGTGGCAGATTCAATTGGATTGGTCATAAATCTCACTGAGAAGAAGAAGATTTTTGCTGATAGAAGTGGTAGGTAGGTTGATCCATTCTCAACCTATGTGCTTGCTAATTGGGTTAGAGTTGCATTAGGAGTTTGCGTTGTAATTTATTCTATCTTCATTTTGAGTAGAGAAGCTGTAGAGTCGGTGAATAATCTCTACCAAGATTAGGCTCCGAACCAAGCTCCTATTTGCGAAAAGAAGCTTTTGTGAAGATCAGAAGCAAAGTACTTTTTGTTCGAGCAGTCATGAAGCTAGATGTGACAAGCAGAGCCTCGATTGGTAGATGGAAGCTTGAAGAGTAGTTGAGGTTGTCACCAGCTATAGTGGAGTTGCAGTGATCTAAGTTTGTAAAGAACGTCAAAGATTCTTCACTAGCGGAGTGGTGAGTTGATCATGCATCTCGTGCTTAGAAGAAGTAAAGAAGAAGAAGCCTTCGAGAATTTATTTCTAGTCTGCGTTTGACAGCGAGGAATTTGGTGGAAATTTGGATGATGATAAAGTTGAATCATTGCTTATTGATCTGAAGGTCATTCCCGAGTTTAGCCATCAACACATTTTTGAGATGAGAAGATTGCAAGGTATTCTAATTTTGAGGCTCTTGATTGTGATTTGAAGTAGATGATCAATCAGAGTTGTGTAGTAGAAGCGTGTGGATGCACAACTATCAGTTACAAGATTTGATTTGAGGATTGAAGTAAGAGATAAAATTTATAGGGTGATTAGATGATTGAGAAGAGTAGTCAGATGTTTCTGAAAGCATCATGAAGAGAAGGGTCTCAAGTTTTGGGGGCAAATGATAGATTAAGGTTGAGGATCGATAGGCTTTCTGAGGTTTTGCAGTAAATTAGAGTGGTAGCCAACAGATTGGCATTGCCCGAGTTTGGTAGAATCATCATGATGTGTTTTGTGTATGTATTTGAGAGAAATATGAGATAATCCTTAGCATGTGATCAAGTGTGAATTATTGTTGATTTTGAGGAGCTATTTTATGTAGAGGTTTCAGCTCAGATTTTTAAGGCAGAAGGGATCAAGTATCGAGAAATAAGACGCTCATTTTGGTTATGATGTATTTGGAAAATCTTTTGGTTCAGAATTTGTATATGATTCGTCCTCTGTGATTGAGTTTGAGTCGTTGGAAATTGGCGAGAATTTATCATATGCTGGGATTTTGGTTTTGATATTGGGAAAGAATGATCAAGCGTTGAGGATCAGATGTTTAGATAAATCTTTTAATTGATGTTAAGCTCAGAAGAATTATCCTTATCTATTTAAGGATTGATGTGCGTAAATTTTGAGAACGAAACTTTTATAAGGAGGGGAGAGTGTAATATTTCAGATTCTGTCTGGATTATTTTAATATTAATTATGATTTTAGATATTTTGGGTGCGGTAAAAAATAAATTAAAATATTGTAAAATTTTTTAGAATGATCGAAAATGTTGAGTGGCACCCGAGGTGCGTCCATATTATCATCCGAGTACCGATCGAATTTTAGAATAAAAGAAAAGTAAAATAGAATATATAAATATATAATAATAATAATAATATATAAAGAAAAGAAAAAAAGAAAAAAAATAAAAGGAATTTGGGATTGGCGAGAAAGAGGAGAGAGAGAAGGGGGCTCGATTTCATAGGCGGAGAAGAAAAAGAGGAGGAAGACGAAGAGGGAATGAGGAAAAGGGAGAGGAAGGAAGAGGCGGTGGCGGCGCAGGTGGGCGGCGACGGTGGTCGCGGGTGGTGCAGTAGTGGTTGGTGTGGGCGATGGCTGATGGTGCTCGGTTAGGCCGTCACAGATGTCAGCAGCAGCTGTTGGAGGCATCGGCACATCAGTGGAAGGCGGTGGTATGGTGGCTCACGGATGACGTCACGATGGCTGTTGGCTGAGTGGGTGCGGCATGGTGCGAGCCTAGTGCAGGGGAGAAGCTAGGAGAAAGAGACAGGGTTGCAACGGGAGAGAGAGGGCGATGCTGTGAAGCCGACGATAGCCACGCAGGGCAACGGCGGTTTCCGCTGAAGCGGCATGATGGTGGAGTGACGGCAAAGGAGTTGCGGCGGTGGCAACAGCGCGGGAGGCGCCACGCGTAGAGGAGGAGAGGATTGTGCACGTAGGGCGCGTGTGAGGTAGGAGAGAGAAATGCCCAATCAGGTGCTTTGAGACATCCTTTCTTTAGATCAACAGAGTATAAAGTCGAGGCAAATATCCTCTAACCCTATTCTTGGTCTAATTTAATTTCTGATGTATTTTGACTACTATTGGAGATTTTACTAACATGCATATATTTTTATACAC
>JAOVVI020009548.1:0-13551 GCA_028571085.2 Nepenthes alata
CTACCTTATAAATTTTTAGCAATGTTATTTTTTCCTGTGGTCTTATCCAATAAGAATCTAGATTAATTAATTATCAAATTATTTTCTAAATTTTATGGGATTCTTTCAAAGGTGTGGCTAAATCCTTTTGGGTATGGCGTCCAATGTTAAAAGAAATATTTTATCATAGATAATATTTTGATACGTTCAATTTCCTAGTTTCAAATATCCATCTATTTATTTGGTTTTTTTGATAAAGTAAAATTTTGTCATATATTTTGACATCTCATTAGTAAGTTGATATGGGCCTATTTATCAGATTTTGGTATTATTGACCTATTTTAGTGTATATGTAAAAGTATTTCTTATTATTATAGCTGGCTTGCAAAAAAAAAAAACAGAGTTTATATCAAGTAAGATATATGCTTCAATTTTCTTATAATAGAACTTTGGCTCAGAAATATAAAAATACTGTGCATACTTTTTGTGAAGATTAGGGTCAATTTTTAGAAGAATTCCTTTATGGGGGAAGAAGTTTTTTCTTTGATCTTTTAATATTTAGATATTTTCAGTATTTATGATTTGACCATATAACCTATATTTATGATTCTCCAAATGCATGATGATCACACCTGCAAGGACCATAATCAGGCAAGTCCAGTTGCACAGTACTAAAAGTCAAATTATTAACTGCAATACCTTAAGTTGTCATTATTAACTGTGTTAATCTATGCAGGTGTGTACACATGCAAATTATTAGCTATCATGCAACTTCAATGCTATGAATGCAATTTTCTGCACATCTTTAAATGGAAAAATTGAAAATTTCGAGACTACAGAAATTGGGAATGTGTCACAACTTTGTATAATGCAGTTTTTAAAATTTGTTTAGTTGTTTTATAAAGATGTTTTAAATTTATTGGCTTTTGAAAGGACTATAAAATAATACAGAACTAAATGTATTATGCAACTTCTCCAAAACTAGGGTTTATTTTTAGTTTACCAGGGCAATGTGGACTGTAAGCTTGTTGATCTATGATCTACTCGCATCTGCGTGAGTTAGGCTATGGGAAGATTATGGGCACATAAATCTTACCTCTGATACTATGAGATGTTATTATATACTTTAAATCGGCAACCTTTAGACACAACAGAACAATCATATCTCCACATCCTTCGTAGGGCCGCTCATAGGCGATCTCTCGTGCGATGATGGTAATGGTGTCCATAGTACTAGCAATGGCGTGGGCTCGTGTGGATAGGTTGATTAGACAATACATTATCTAGGGGTGTTCTCAGGTGACTAATGCCCCCAAAACACCACTCATTGAAAATGAAATTGAACAGAAAACAACTAGACAAATGCCATTGGCCAGTTCAGTTCTTTATCAACAAAAAGTACATATTCCATCTCTAAATTTGGCAGATCCATGCCAAACATTTCTTCATTTCTCACTGAACAAAACAAGGAAGAGAGAACGGAAGTTGTCTCAATCGACAAACTGGGATAGAGTTATGGATCAGCTTTACCCAAAGGTAAAAGCATCTTCTCTACATTTCAATGAAGAAGCATAGAAAAGAATATTTGGTGCAAGAAGAATATTACTTCATCAAAGGAAACCATGTACCTCCACCACAGAAAATTTTCCTGCAAATTCAGGACAATAGAACATACTTGTCAAGGCGACAGAGCTGAGGCATCTTGGTAAAACCAACTGTGCAAAACCCACGGAAATTAGTAAGCCGATGATAACACCAAAACATTGTGATCTCTTAGTCGTTTCTGGAAATGAGCCAACCGAGTTTGCAGCTGCTGTATGCCAGCAGCCTTCTGCGACAGAATGGCATTTAGTCTAATCACATAATCATCGAGCTGATTCCCAGGTAGGTCTGCTTCAACCAGAAGGTTCATCTCCTGCGGAGCACAAGCACAACTCAAATTGAAATACACAAATCTGGAACACTCTTAACCAAATGCACTTGTAGAAACATAGTATACAACAACGCTACAATAATAAAGATTTATGTCCCAGTGGACCTATATGAATCTATTTTGTCATTCTAAATTGATTTAGTGTAATATTTTTAAGATTATAATTTATATGTGCTTTAGAGTTTGAACGAGTCTTCAATGTTTTGGCTGTGGTATAAATATCAGACATAACAGACAATAATATTAGTATCGGATAAATTGGGAGAAAAATATTTTTAAAAAATCATAAACTGACAGTATTGTTGCCAATACTGAGTTGCCAATACTGAGTATTTGCAAATATTTTGAATATTAATAATATATTGCAATATATCGCCGATATGACAACATATTGTAATATTATTACAGTGTCAGGCTCTCTAGTACTAATATATATTGACAGATATTACATCCATATTATCACCACAAATTCCAAATATTTGAAAAAGGATTAGCTAATGGAGAAGCACAGACCTCTCTCACAATATCCATGGTCTCCTCAACTTGTTTCCGATGTGCATTGACAAGATCTTCCTCTTCCTGTAGATAGACAACACAAATCACCTCTTGAACAATTGACACTCTGTTAATCAATGTAACTAGCGATATCACTGCGATCATTTTCACCTGCAAAAGGTCATTCAAGTCATCGTCTGAATCTGAGTTCTTAGAATCAACTTTGGGCAGGTCTTTCCATTTTGTCTGACCATTGGCCTTCCGCATCTTATCCTCTGAAGTGTTTTTCTTCCAAGGAAGTTTCCCTTGCTCATATGATTCTTCAGAAACTTCATAGTCCTCCCTCTGAATTTGCTGGGGCCATGCATCAGCTGCATCGTCTTTCAATGAAGACAAAGAAGGCGGTATTGAGGGCATGGGCAAAGCAGTTGACTCCCTGAGGTTTGCTGTGGAAAATATAATGTCCTTTTTGGAGTTGCTCCCTTTGGAAAGGCTCTTCACTCTGTAGAATAATTCAGTAAGAGAAATCAAGTGAGAATGGAGGTTTATGTGAAACCAAACACCTTGTTATCAATTTATCAGCACTCACCGTACCCAGAATGGTAGGCAAAACTAAGTTCAATAAACATTTCAGGTGTATTATCATTCAGATAAAATTTAAGAAATAAATAGTCAACAATCTTAGAAAGTGCAAAGAGAAGTAGAATACCGGTCAGCATATCTCAAGGTGTTGAGAGTATGCTCACATGACCCTGAACTTGGGGAAATGCATGATATCATAACCGTGCGCGAGTTACCAACAAAAGAATCCCTCAATACTTCAGTCAGTTTACTTCCTCTAAAAGGAATATGGTTCTGATCGTTGTCGAGGGCTCTGATACATTCTTTCAATGCAAGCAAGCTTTTATTGATTTCAGCACCTTCTATTCTGCAAAATAGAAATGGAGAAGACAATTAAACAACAAAAAAGAGGGGGAAGACTATTCTTGGTAACGAGGAAAATAGAGGGTAAGGAACCACAAAAAGCTGAAACAATTAAGCATGATTGCGATAAGAATCTATCTTTGAACGATGTAGACAAGCACTATCTTGAAGAAGAACCTGAGTTAGGGGAAAAAAACTTCACAGATTTGATTCCTCCATGTTTGCCATGGCACGGAAGACTTGCCAACTAGAAATTGATCCAGGGAAGGAGAGGAAAGAAGCGAGAAGGAGAAAGAGGGAAAAGAAACAAAAGAGAGGGGAGGGGGAAGAAGAACCAATTGGAACAAGAGAGAGAACAGCCATATTCACTATACATAGTTACCAAAACAGTAAAATTAGGGCCCTTATATAAAGGTATCTTATTTTAGATTAATTAAGAATCAAGCATAATTAACATTGACTAAGGAAATAATATAAATAGAATATAATGATCCATTGATACAAAAAAAAAAAATTCCGAATCCTCAAAATATAACAAATTATAGAAACAAATAAAATCAAAAAAACCAAATCTCTAAAATCGAGCATCTAAAATCAAATCTCTAATCTAAAGATATCCCCATTAGAAATGGTCTAGGGCTTGGAGTGAAATTTGCAGATAGTTGCTGTACGCAACAGATTTTTTATCACTCTCCAAAACAACATCAACCTTCCATCTAGTTTGTGACATATTCAAACTTCCATCAAATAGACTGAATCCTTGTATGTTACGGATAACACTTTGGGAATGGGAGTTTTCAAATCATCAATGCCGTGTTTGACAAGAAAAGGGATATCACCTGCACTACTTTCTAACATATAGAATGGGGCAAATCTAGATTTCTTATGCATCCCCACGGCATGAGTTCAAAATTGTAATATACGATAACAACAGAAGCAAATTTCTCTAGGAGGATGCAGAACAATGGGAACGCTACCTAACCTGCCTTCTTCAGACTGAAGCCATGGGAGACACTACATGAAGGATGGAATGCAGGTATGTCTTGGGGAACAGGTGGGACTAACCAGCATGGGTACAACTTGAGAGGAAAAAAGTTGTGAGAAAATGACCAAACTACAAGACAAAAGAAAAAGAGGGGGAGAGAGAGAGAGATAGAGTGAGAGAGAGAGTGAGAGAGTGAGAGAGAGAGAAGGGGAAACGTCTTTGGAAATGCATGATATCATTCTTATGATGGCCATATATGGTCAGACCAACAAAATATATCAGAAGTTTTGACCTTTTATGTAGTTAAGTGGCCAAAGATGTTTGAAACTAGTAAATATATGGCCATCATAGAGGAACTAAATGCTTGGAACACCACATTTGAAACAACAATAAAAATACACTTTGACCAACAAATAAGCTACCTATCCTTGAGAAAAGAAAGTGGTAAACATAGAATACCACATACCTAGTCTGCTTATCATTGTCTGTAGTATCTGCTCCACGTTCACTTCCAGCAAGATCAATGAAGGAGAGCTTGCCAACAACGCGAGGAGTTTTGGATTCGGTACCATCAATGGACCTCTTTATAGCCAGCTGAAGTATGGCATGTGAGCGGGATGATTCCTCGTTTGCACCAGTTGTGCCAGTACTTCTCGTTGCATTTCCTCTCTCAATGAGATCCTTGATCATCTCCACATCCGATACCCGGTACTCTTGCAATCCTACAATGCAAACTTGTTGTTTCCCATCCTCTCTCATGCATAGTTTTCTGCAGAGATGGAACTCAAATTTCATTCAAATGTTAGAATTTTAGGTACAATGAATAAACTATAGGAAACATGTAACAACTCACTTCCTGTCATTAAGGAGATCAAAAAGCTTTCCACCATATATCTCAAAGAAGCTAACAAACAACTGGAATCCCTGATTCCTATATGTATGGTTCATCAACCGTAAAATATCTCCAGAGGCTTTTAGAGGCAGTGGTTTCATTGTATAGGTCTTTCCACTTCCTGGGCAGCAGAAGCAGCAATTAGTGCTAACTCACCCACAGATTGACGATAAAAGAAGAACCACATAATGACAATGACATGGTTTCAACATGAATCATGAGAGGCGTATCAAAATGATCTGCATAGATAAGAAAACTGAAGTGTTTCATAAGTACCTGAAGTAAGGTTTCCCAGCTGACTCTAGTTTCATATAACCGAGAGAATGTTAATTAAGCACTAAACGATACATAATTTTCATCATAATTAAAAGGAACTGCCGGACATTTCCCGGAAGGAATTGAATACGGAATGTCAGGCAACCAAATTTAAGAGAAACATGCATGATGTTAAACTTAACATGATCAATCCTTTCAACAGGATCAATCAAAACTAGGGTTTTCTATATCAACATGCAGAGTGTATAAACTACAAAGAGACGAATTTTCAATAGAATTGTGGTCATCTCTGCGAAGACGTTATCCCCATGAAGATCGCTTTCCATTCTTCCCTATTTTGATGAGTTTATCATGAGCTTTAAACTATAAGCTCCGTGAATCAAGAACAAGACTAGTATAGGGGCTTACAAGTGTAAAAGGTAAATGAGGAGGAGAAGGAAAATAGTGTCCATGGAGAGAATAATTTCACGTAGAACGGTCATGATGCTATTTAAAATGTCTTTCTTTATTCACTATCTAAGTCAATGTAGAAGAAAATGTGGTGACAATTGATGCAATTTAAAAGATGGATAGTATTAATTTTAGCATATGCACGTTCCAATTAAATTTGATTGTGTAAAATCTACATCCTTCATGGGTGGATCAGCATTCACTGGATTGAATGAAAGTACAGTAGCTACGAAGCATCAAACAAATGCAAAGTGACATCTCAATTTACTTTTGGCATACAAGCTATGTTTGTGGAATTGATGCTAACAACTAAAGCCACAAAAGTATGCCTTGAATCAACCAGTTATAAAAGCCACTCGTGATGGATTAAATCAAACAAAACTAACTTTTGTCGGCTTGTCCCATGAAGTTGGGCAAGCTACGTGGATTCTTGCTTCCATTCCACTTTTTTCTAGGTCATGTCATCTGCTAAATCTAAATACACAAAATCCTGATGGTTTCCTTCAAACTCTTCTTTGGTGGTCTTAAGCTCTCATGTCCTCACATGTGAATTAGGAAATCTCTGCTTTAATGATCGAACAACTTCTAACATGCATCCTCATTTTTTTCATTGGATGTCACCCCAATTTTCTCCCATATAACATCATTTTGAATCTTTTCTTGTATAATCACATGTATTGCTAGCATCTTCATCTTTACAACTGTTGCAAATGCTGCAATTAATTGCCTAACATGAGTTGGGAAGCAGTTCTTCACTTCATATGGTATGGATACTATTTTTGAAATTATTTGAAGGTATTTGAAAATTTTCCCTTAGGTGAGCCTTCAGTCCATATTTTCATCCCTCCATACACTTGCGTTCTAGTTATCCAGCATATATTCTACTTGTCTAATACCTTTGACTTTGAAGTCTATTTCCAAAATTTTCAACTTAGCATTGAAGTCCACTGTTGTTTCATCAATCAAAGTGATGTCATCTGCAAAGTATACACCAAGGACATCATCTTGTAAGTGTTTAGCCAATCCATCCATTGACAAGGCAAATGGATACAGGCTTAGGACAAGCCTCCGGAGCAAACCAGTGTAATTGGAAAAACCTCAGTTTCCCTTAAAACTCTTTACAGGCATTGCTCCATAAACACACATCTTTCATAGTTTGGGCGCATGCAATGGAAGCTCATTTCCTCTCTTAAATTCTATATAACAATTCTGTTGGAACTTGGGACTTTATTGTATGCCTTTTCTAAATTGATACAGCATCATATAAAGGTCAAATGATATTTCTTAAATTACTCCACTAATTGACTTAGCCAGTAGATAGATACCATATTAGATACACTTGGTTTGAATTTTAATTGATTATCTAATGAAATTGGCTATAGCACCCCATGTCTTGTCACTAGTCCCTTCAAGATCCTAGGTGCCTTCCTTCAATATCTTTTCTCTAGATTGACTTTGCTTGTGATCCTTTAAGTCTTACGATTTAGTTCTTGGTCAATTGTACCTCACCCTTTTCTTGTGATATTTCTTAAGATATATATTCCAAAGCAATGGTGTCGTTTAGTCAAATGTACCCCGGTTTTGATCTTATGGTGTTTAAACACAAATGATATCTTTTGCTAGGGATAAAATAGTCAATCTAAGTTATTAACAAAGTACTATATTAAACATTAATGGATTAAACATATTGTTAGGGAAAAATCATTAAAAAGAATATGCAAATACAATCATTACATTAGTAATGCATGTGCAAAAAGATATCCTCAAAGCATTAAATCCTATAGGATTTTAGCTCTCCAACTGTTAAAAGCTCAAAATATAGCAATATGAATCTTGAAGTTCGAAAAAATGTTGCTCACCAGTTTGACCATATGCAAAGCAGGTCGCTTTTGTACGTTGAAATATAATTGGAACAATGGGCTCCACAGTCTCACGATAAACCTGTGGAAAGAGAAACCAGTCTTGTACACAGCACAATCACTACAAAGAAAATATGTTTACTCATCTCTACTGCTGCATGCTTACCTCTTCATTTGAAACCTCTTCATTTAGCACTGCATCATATACAAAATTATGTTTCTCCACATATTCTGTTAGGTCAACCTGCAAAAAATGCAACCTTTCATCATACAAGTAGTTGCCATTTTCACAAAGATCAATGGAGAGGAGCATCCATTTGAAAAGCATACTTCGACAGCCTCTCCTCTTTAACCTAATGACATACTTTGATAGCCTTTTTTTGTTACCTAATACAATGTTTGGTAGCTTACATCTTTGTTTAGTTTGGATTTGGTATATTCTGTTCAATATGATATACTTCAGTTATATGTCGATTAACAATATTACATACTTCAGTTATACTCTGTTCAATATCACAAATTGTTAGTCTAGATACATAGCTAATCACCGATCTGTTTGATTATGAAAGCAGCAATGCTTTGGAAATCTGGTCAAGCATACAAGGTCAATCAAAGTGGTATTAATGAGGAATTCACAAGGAAAAACCCACATATCTGAGGTTTACCAGCTTCATGCAACAATTGACTCTTTATAACATGAACTTGTATTATATACCAAACTTAAGCACTAAACCAAAGATCTCTTCCAGTTACCACAAGTGAATACAAACACAAAACAACAGCGTAATGAATTTTATTGACTAAACAGAAATAGTCACCTTTAGTTTTGTCTCATGAACTGTTAGAGAGTTGGCATGTGTCTCTATGATGTCTTCTTCAGTCTTTGCTAACTCCTTTTTGTTCAGTGGTCGTTTACGGACCTGTGCTTCGACAAGCAAAAGAAACATCACAAAAATGAAACAAAGGACAGATAATTCACGTCTGCAACTAAAAAGGAAAAATTAATTTAAATTGTAATGATGTTTATAGGGAACACATTGAGGAAATTTTGAACATGCTCTTCAGTTGGAAGGTCCTTAGAGGTCATCAGAAATAATCAATCCAGAAGCCAGAAGCCATAATGGCTTAAAATAGATGACTTGATTTACATGGAAGATGAGAACAAAGAAAAAAGATGCAGTGTGATAAAAACAGAAACAACATACCACAACTTTGATCTTTGCAACAGAATTGGCTTTATCTTTGTCAAGAGAGAGAGTTTTCAGAAAGTTGTTCTCTGGAAAAGCATGAGCCCTATTGTTCCCAGTCTGCTTACTTGTTGGAATCTCAAAGTCATCAAAACTTCTGCTCTGGAAGCATTGGTACAAAGAAGAGCCATTGTACAGACCAGGACCTGGCATCTGTGATGTTAAATGCAAGACCATGAGCTTTAAACAAATGAAATCTTGCATTGTATGTCTATACTGCTTTTGATTATCATAAAGATCCCAGAAGGCTGTCATTATCTACAATTGGCGGACGGAAAATCCAGATATGTCTACAAAATCTGGATTGAATCCAAAAGGAGTTCAATTTGCAAGGTCCAGTTCTTCTTTCTTCCCTTTAATTTCAAGTGAAGATAAGTCATGATTAACTCTGGCGTCAATAAATGTTATTTTAATACAGCTGAAAGATTACAATACTTTTTTGTGCATGTGTCATGGACAACTCGATTTAACACATTAAACAAAGTAAGAATGTCTCTTTGCAGATCATATTGCAGAAATGAAAATATGAAAGTCTAGTTCAGCATGTTCCATAAAATGTAATTCATATGTACACTGCCGTAAGTGAGGATATTCGGTAAATACTGCCAATCTCCGTGACTCGTCATTTTAAAGCATAGTTTGGATTCAGCACATATAGTTCCCATGTACATACATCTGGGTGATCTGTCATATCATCAGAATTCATTTGCTAAAAATCCAAGACCCTTCTTTATTAGATCAACAAAAGAAAGAGGAGGTTGGGATTAGGAAAAACCAGTGGAGTCAAGTTATGCCTACCTACTCGCAAATGTAAGACTGGTTTGCATGTTCTAGATGCCGTTGTACTCCGAAAGTATAAACTATTGCCTTATGTGACAACATAAACTAATAAGCCAAACTACATTGTTCAAGGGGGGGGGGATTCGGTGTGCTTTCAATTAGTTGAAATTGAAGAGACTCCTTGATGAATTCCTAGGATTGAAATTATATGAAATTGATCATTTTACCGCTTGTAGAAATTGGATATATTCTAGCACATTCTATGAAACCTTACTTTTTTTATATCTCTCTCTCCCTATTACGTCCTCTAAAATACAATGCAATTGATGAAATGCATCTCAATGGTCAAATTGCACTCTATTTCAATTGTCCCGACTCATCCTAACACTAGAACTCACGAATTCCATGGAATTCACTACTTGCATAACTCACGAATTCCATGAAAGCATACCAAACTGAGTACTATGGCGTGTCAAATTAGATGCTGAACCAGCATAAATTTTGGAAATAATCGGATAAGATAATAAGGCACAAAGTCCTTTAAGTATGTAGCGCAGCTTCTTATACTTCACAATACGGCAGATTCAAGAGCCAGGCAAAATACTCCACATTATAATCTAATCACATCCAAAAACCGAATCAAATCACCTCGACAACAATCTCAAGCAATTAATACCACACGAGTATGACTAGACAAGACAAGGGAGAGACCCACCACCTCAGAGAGAAGCTCGGTGTCGAGAGAATGCAGATCTAAGAGACCAGGACTCAACTCACTCGGCGATGAAACTTGATCCTCATCGCCATTCTTCCTCGAAGCATGCGAGCTCACTGGCGGCGTAGCAGGCGGATCTGCATATCTCGATGCTCTCGATCCATGCCCGTAGTACCCATACTCCTGCACACCTTAATGGCGAAAACGATGACGTTTCATCATATAAATCTAAAAGGTAAGATCAGATCTAGGATAAGCAGAAAGAGCATTGACCTGTGAAGATGTATTTGAAGAATGAAGGTGTTGAAGTCCATTAGACTGAAGCCAACGCCCATTGGAAGTCTCCAAGAAATTATCCGAGTACTGCCTCTGGTGATGCGCAGTTGAAACTCCAGATCTCTGCATTTGCCTACTGTTATTCATCTCTCCCTCTCCCTCTCCCTCTCTCTCTCCTCTCGCACAATTCAATTTGAAACTACAAATACCCTTTTCAATCCTCTTTGTATTGTGAGTCTTGGAAGCTATTAAAGCAAAAAAGTACAGGAGAGGGACGGGAGGAGAAGACATGGGTCAAGGAGATCAGAAAATTTTCGAAGATCGAAGGCTGGCAATGGCACGTGCGGTTTGTGTGGGGCACATGTGTGGAAATTTTGATTGGACGAAGACACGCTTGGTGTGGGAACCATTATTTTTTGAAATTTTAGCTCGATTAGACCGTTGCACATGGTGGGACACGGTCAACGTTTTATAAATCGCCGTCAAAATCCTACCGATCTTAAATCCTAGCGATCCTCATTTGACTTGGCATTTAAGATTAGCCAGTCCCGAGGGCACCACCCGAATTCCCCAAAACGAACGCTTAGCTTGCGTTTTCCGCCTCCGTTCATCACCCGAGCCTCCTTCGTACCAACATCAATTTGGAAAATCATCAAATGCCAAAACTCAAAAATAATACAAGGACAGGTTTTTTTTTTTTTATCCGTATTTTCTTATAAAAAACATTTTTTAATAAATATTTGTAAATATATATATGTATTTTTGGACAAATAAATTAAACCCACGTAACTAAAGCACACAATAGATAATAAAGCATCCAAATATGAAATCATTTGGCTAATAAATAGTAAGAGGGTGATAGATAGTCTTTACAATAGAATTAATTTTATAATTTTTTTATTTGACTCGATTTAATTTATTATTATTTTTTATATATTTTTAAAATCTAATTTTAGATTAAATTTTATTATATATATTTCTTTGTTTATTTCTTACAAGTACAAATGACTTCCTATTTTTAACGAGTAATTTTTTAATTATACAAATTATCTTAGAGATTTCTCCATTTTATTTTTTATACGTACAATGTTTAAGTGTTTATGGGTAATAAATATTATTTTTTTAATCTTTTTATATGATTTTACTTATATATTTTAATATTTTTATCTAAGAAGTGTCTAACTTTTTGAAATGTTGGGTGGGATTTAAGCAATGGATCGCCTTTGAACATCAGAATAATCCTTCCTTTTAGCTTTATTTCCTCTAGAACAACATTAGACAAACAAGATTATGAAAAATATGGCAACTTTTATTATTTTTTAAAAATTTTAAAATTCAATTTTGGTTTTTACAAAATTTTTATTATGTATAAAAATTAAGTCAAATTGACAATTTTTTAACCTGTATATCAATATGCACATGGTGTCAACAATTATAAATTGTAAAAAATTAAAGAGAAAGGTCAATTTTGACTTTTTTTTGAATTAAATGTGATATTTTTACCATAAAAAAATGAAAAAATATATTATGTCAATAATGGTAGTTCCAAATATTGGTGCCTAGCCTTTTTTTTTTTAAGTTTAAAGATCAAAAAGTCTATACAAAATTGTTATACCATAATTAATAGGCTGATAATATATGTTCCAAAACATAATTTTGATTAATAGTTTAATTATGGTTTTATTTTCATCTCTAAGTTGATCTGCGAATTTTGAGTCTCTTTTTTGACCGGTAATTTCTATAGAGTTTGGGATAAGTAACATTTGGGACCCGAGGCGCTGCCTTTTGGCTTGGACACCCTGAATAAAAAATCTCAATTAAAAACCATTATAAATACCATGAAAAAGCATTTATAAAATCTAACTTTGCAAGCCATGAGTTAAAATATAATATTTAATACATCCAAAATTATTAGATATACAGTCTTAAAAATAATTATCTCGATTATGACAGAAATGTAAATCTTCACCACTGTCAAAATAAAGACAGCTAGACCCTTTTGATCCTCTATGTGCATGCTCCTCAACAAGAGACTAGATAATCGGCTAATCATTTGATCTTATGCTATTATGGAGCTAATAAAGTATAAGGATGAGTTAAAAATATAACAAGTAATATAATCAATATTACAGTACTAATAATAATTCCTAATGACAAAAACATGATGTATAAGAATAATAATATCATAAGTCAGTCATATTTTATCTGATACTTTATGCACATCAATATCACAACTTAAAAAGACAACCAGAATTAACCAATGAGAGTTAGTCCAAATCCAGAATATTATGAATATAATTAGGAATCCATGAAATTCAAATTCCAACAAAATCACAAGCTCCGTCAATTCTATCTCAAAAGATATATTGTAACATATGATACCATAAATAATATTTATCGATCTTATTCCATTATTGTGAATCAAAGACCACATGTTTTCGCCTCTAATAGCTTAGTTAGTAACACAAGATAATCAACAATAGTAAGTTTAACACACAACTAATCTGTAGCCTTCGAGACTTTTCCACTGCTGATATGCAATGTCTCGTATACACATCTTGATAATTTCATCTGTCGAGTCTAAATATAAGAATTAACACTCATTCTAATATTTTCATCCGCATAATTTGGATATGTGAACTACTCAGATTCTCTCCGCCCTGTTTGGCTATAATAATTTATACTTACACATGCCAACACTTAATATCTTTTGTTGTGATATTTTTTGATATCACGATAT